>OOFC01024346.1:1735-14705 GCA_900323345.1 Pseudochromis fuscus | reverse complement strand
GACAATAAACAACACCACCACAAGACTCGTCACATCAGACCTAGTCAGAGTGGACCACATGAAACTGTTCGAATAAATTCAATAGCGACTTATAGATAGGTGAGCTCAATAGTCCAGAAAATACGGTAATACATCAAATGCGTCTCTTTTGTTTTTCTCACTACAACAACGGAGTGTTTAAAGATTGCTTGCAGTATTGCATTTTGCTGTGAAGTAGATTGACTTATTTTGGCCATTTAAGGGTCTGAAAGTCTTGCTAATTTTCTGCAATAATAAATACATGATACAAAGCTTAGACTACACAAGAGGATCTATTAGGAACTTTTATCATGTTAAATTATAGTTTGTTTCAACTTTATGGCTGCTAAGGAGTATCCCATCTATATTTTCTATGAAGTTTAAACAACAGAAAAGCACCAGGAGCTATGATTGGCTTCATGTTGAGTCTATCCAAACAGAGCTCCTGCTGCTGCTCTGGATTCATTAAATTTGTAGGAGGCACACTTTCTACAAGTCTTTGAATTAAAGAGAGCTGTCCTCAAATTAGTGCAAACACAAAAATATCACTGTAAATGTTGGACATGCAGAGGACAAGTTAATTATGAGATGGGCTACAATAGGCAAGTTTTCAGATTCAATTACTGAGGAATAGAAATAACATAATGACTTGGAAAATATAATGATAGTTTATTACCAGATTTCACCTTGGAGATAAATAACATATTCTGAATCTGATATATTTAACTTAATGTTTATACCATCATTTAAATCAATTATGTCCAGTTATTTCTGGCACACTTCAGACTCCATAGACTGATCATTGACTGATAAGAGAAGAACAGGATCATAAGAAGATAGCATTCAAAGGAAAATTTTGACATGTGTAAAAACATACAAGCATCTCCCCGCATTTCACAACTTAAAAGTACAAGCTGTTCACCAGTCACTGAAAGTCACTAAAATAGTAATGTTTTAATTGCCACTATGGATAACTTCTCCATAGATAAGAGCTTACATGGACTTTGTATGCACATGCGTAGGTGGGCATCTGTCATGTACAGTAATTCCTCGTTAATTACACAAGCATGGGTGTCTAAGTCAAAGTAAAGTAAGAGTCCCAGTCTTACCTTGGGCCTCGGCTTGACAGGATCTGCAGTCAGGTAAGAAACAGATACAGTGAGAGGAATACAATATGAGCGTGTGGTGGCTTCCTGACATACAACCTCAACTGTCAACCTCTGCTGGCCCTCATCACGCCTCTGAATGCATAAAGACCACAGCGCTTCTGCTAAGAAGGCCTGTCAAAGGCCTGAGTTGGCTTCAGCTGTCTGTGCATTCAGGGAGGGTAATGTACCTGAACTGCAGCGCCAGACTGGTGACAAAGACCAAAACCTGGGCACAGGAAGAATGATTCAACAGCTGCTAAGTATCTATTTGACTGCCACTTTCTGAATGAGTACATCAATGATTGTTTAATTTTTTTATGTGCAGAAGTATGGTGTGAGATTATAGATAAAATATGGACACAGCCACCCATTTGGAAATGTAATACCACCAATGGCCACTAGTTGGTGCCTTAATTTATCCATCCATCCATCCATTTTCTATACCTGCTTATTCCACACTTGGATCACAGAGGTCTGCTGGAGCCTATCCCAGCTGTCATCGGGCAGGAGGCGGGGTACACCCTGGACAGGTTGCCAGCCTATCGCAGGGCTAACATTTAGACAAACAACCATTCGCACTCCCCACATGAAATACAAATTTTTTCACAAGTCATTCTGTGGTCATTAGCTAAAGGCAACTCTTCTAATGGGTGATGTGGTGGTCCATTTGAAAATCATTTCATTTAGTAGATACTAGGCTTCAAAAAGAGCAATGGTTTAAGGTGTGACATTTGGTTTGGAGGCTCATTCACCAGTGAGTCTCACACACAGTGCAGTGTCCTCAGGTTGTTCCTCACTCCTCCCTTCATATCTTAAAATGACCATATTCAGACTTCTTCTTCTGGTTCCAATATGGTGACACTCAAATGTCAAACTGGCTTCAAAATGCAAGTCCACTTATGTGACATTAGCTTCATCCATTTTTTTATATACAGTCTATGCTTGAGATCCTCTGATGCGTCCCTCTTGGGAAGTCTTAAAGCTTAGATCCTTTATAATGTTTTCAGTGTTTGCTGGTGTAAAGCACTTGTGTACTTGTTTTGAAAAGTGCTGCACACATAAATTGGATCATCATTATAATTAATAGCAATTTACAATTTCTTTACGGGGCAAAAAAGAGGCATTGCAGTAGCATTTCTACCCTGTCCTTGTCAAAGTACGAGAAAGTCAAAGCAATAATCACATCTAAAGCTGTAAGGTTAGGGGCATATATATTTACAACACTTTTCATAGCATACCAACTGTTAGATATCATATGTATGAGTCTGGCAATCTGGCACAAGTGGGTGGTATTAGAGGAAACCTGACAGAGACCAAAATGTGAAGAGGTCCTTCTCTAAGGAGTATGAATTTGCTCAGTAAATATCCTTGTGATCTGCCTTTTAAATTTTGATATTTTGTGTTTCTAAGTGGAAATTGGGGCCTTGTGGTGTTGCTAGAGAAAAGGTCATTAAAAAGTTTGGTTTGAGTGAAACAACTAGTGTGAGAAGTCTCACCTGTTCTCCCACAGACTCCCAGTCGGCCCAGACACTCCTTATGAGCCCCCAGGCCACATTTTAGACAGAGATAGCCCTGGTTAAAGATGCCCCTGCAGACAGTAAAACATGGGATATATTTCATGTACAAGAGCGTCCAACCAAGAGAGAAAAACCATGACATTTTAAATCTTCTGGCTTCTGTCACACTCTCATGATAAGATAAACGATACAGAAAATGTCCTACAGCTTTCCAAAACCATGAAACTGACACTTCCTGTTTAACATCAAGGTCCAGTTTATACTACAGTATAATAAACATTTATTTCAACTAATTTCAAGTTGGATTAAGGGCTACATTTTTTGAAATGACCTTTTTCTTCAAGTGCCTGAGGAAAAGTGTCAGAAGACTGAAATATAAAATGTCATTGTGTTCCTTCAAGTCTTTGACATGGTGATGATTTGAAAATGTTTTTTCCCAAGAACACTGTTCGGTGGTTCACCATCCTAGAGCAAAAGGTGTAGGTACAATTCACACCACAACATTTGTACTCCACTGGGACTTCATTAAATGTACATAATTATCAAAAAATAAGAGTCTCCTCATGGCGCCTGAATCTTACCTGAGCAAAAGGTGGCAGAAGCTACAGGAAGTGATCCTTTCGAATGTGTGCATTTTGAACTGGTGGGTGTTGTGGTTGGCCTTTTCTGGTCGGATATTTGATCTAAGACAGAGAAAAGAGCAAAGGTGGTAATTAAAACACAACTAGCTAAGCTGCAAGGCTGTACTTATCCACAGCAGTGCTAACAACAGTACGCTAATATGCTTAGCAGGTATAATGTTAGCTAAGGCTACCATCCTGATTTAACAAGCTAGTACGCTTAAATTTGCTAATTATCACAGAACATAGCAAATGTATTTTCAATATATTTTCAGGGGAACATGAATGTGTCTACATAAGTTAACGGCCTCTGAAAAAAAACTGAAAATTGAAACCAACACTCAGTTAGTTCTTCAACAAAGACATACATGGACTAAGAGCACAAGTGTCAAAATCATAGAGAAAGAAAAGTAAGGTGATCCCCAAAGTCAATATGATTTAACCTCTGGGAACTATGAATATATGAACCAAATTTTATAGTAATCCATCCCTGCCATAGTCCTTGAGATACTGCAGTATGGACCAAAGTCGTGGAGCAATCACCTAGCCATTCCCATGGCTTTTAGCATAGCTGCAAACGTGATGAATTAATTTGTCTGAGTCTCAGGGGTGGGAGCAATTTTTCAATTTCTTGGCATTTAAATCATTCCTAATCATTTCTTTATCAAATGAATAAAACTACTTTGTTGTGGCAAAAAACGACCTGCAGTGTATTCCTTCAGCTGACAGAAATAAAAGCAATTTTACCCCCAGTGCATGTGTAGAAGAGGACTTGAATGAGCTCAGACAAATCTAATTTTGATCTGCATGTGTTCAAATATGAGAGGGGAAACATGCATAGCAGAAACAGGCTGCCTGTTGGAACATGAACAAACACAACAGACACAACAACATTCTTTGTATTGAACACACCATCCAGGAGCCACTTAAACTGAGTGCTCCCATAAGTGAGTCCTTCATCAGGAGCCATCCTCTTAGGTAGGTACAATTTTCACTTTCTGAATTGGCCCCTTCTGGTGTCATTACCCAATGCACAGAGGCACACAATAGCTGATTTCAGACACAAGCACTGTGTATGTGGCAAAACAGTTTCAAGCCTGGGGTGAAAATGGCTATTTCTTTTTCAAATTTTGCAAATCACACATAAAGTTTTGGGCGAGTGTCAAGGGCGTAACGGTAATGGAAGTGTACAATGTCGTGTCACTATAGAAAGAGAAGCACAAAATAGTTTGAAGTACATACTTTGCATTGCTGCTACAGTAAACATATCAAGTATATTTCAGAAGACGATAAAAAAGTGAAAATGTATTCAGGAAGGCAATAGCAGATAGTCAGCGTGAATATCAGGGATATGGTTTTCATACGTATGCACCCCCAAAACACAAAAGCATTTGTTCCGTCAATCAGAGCGTAATGTCGAAACAACACAGTTTTCTCCCGAATCAACATAACAAAGGATGCAGACAGGATATCTGCCTGCAAAAACCTCCCACTGTTACAAAATAATACAAAAGATACAGCTCTCCATAAAGAACTGATTTGAAGAACCATCAAGGCAAAGTGACTTCTTTGTAGTCCTGCAACTCTTTGGAACATTTGATGCTAGCGTGTATATATATGTGTGCAAGTGTGTGTGTGAGTGTGTGTTATCGTACTTTTTGTCAGCGGTGTGTGCTTGATTACAGCTAAGACCTGATCAAACAGTGCACATGAAAGAGTCAACACCTCTCTCGGCCTGGAATAGCACGCATGCAAACAAAGACAAACAAACACCGTGCACACACACACACACACACACACACATGCACACGCGGGGTGATTACGGGTGTCCTGTGCGGCTAACAGACTGTCACCGCTGAGGCGTTCAGGCCTCCTTGTACTTACATGGCCATTTCAAACTGATCCAGCCACTTCTTCTTCAGCTCTCTGGTCTTAAAGAAGAGTTCAAAGCCCGTGTGCCCCTGCTGGTGTGTCACGTAGAACCCGTAGCACCACTGTGGGGTTCAGGAGGAAGACATTAATCAAACTGATTTTTTTTTTCTGACGCATGTGCAGGAACATTTACATATTTATGTATGTGGGGTGGGGTGGGGGAGTACATATTACACATGAAGTATAAACTGAGTTAAAACGACTGTGCGTGTTTTTCCTTTTCATCTGTGTCATAAATATCCAATTCCACGGCAGCTTGCTGTAATGCATTTGTAGATACAAGAGTAAACAGTACACGACACACTGTAATTGGTAGTTACATAAACAGATGCACAGTTTGAAATAGCAGAGGATGGATAAATGCTACCTGTGATGCAGCTGTAAATATAAATATTTTTTAAAAAATGAATAAATGACTGGAGAGAAAATAAAATATGCTCAAGAAAACATTGTGTAATTGCAGGTGGTCAGTGTCCATTTGTTAGTTTTTTGTGTAGTTAGTTTAGTGGCAATTTGTCAGATGGAAAAACAACAAACTTTGACCAAAGTGCTGTAAAATTATAACAGTAAAACAATAAGACAGTGAAAGTAACACAGCTCAGCCTGGATTAACAGCCAAAATAATAAGAACGGGCTTTAAATTTATCCGGTCTGAATGATGGTGATTATGACAAATCCAAAATAATGAGTCTATTTAAACACCAATCATGCTCATTCAATCATGTTGTAACCAAATCATCCCTTTTTTTTCCAGATCCTGTTTTGACAAAATAGGCAATGATGACCTCATCAGACACCAGTCTCCTGACATATATAGCCAGTTAATTCTGTGACCAGTCCTCACCGCCTTTACTTCCTGTGTCCAGCCGCACGCACTAACCAAAGTGTGTTGGCTGCCGGATTTCGTCAACATCAAGACAGCAGCAGCAATGGGAGTTTAACCAGAGTTCTGCCCAAAGAGGACTGAAGGACTTAAGCTGTGATAACATTGAGGCAGACTCTGCTAATCTGCCTCCGAGAAACCAAACAGCTTTTCAAAGTCCTAAATTTGGGAACACTACATCTAAGCCAAAAAGTCTGCCACAGATCTGGATCAAATCTTACAGGTGGTACAGCTATCACAGAAAAATCCAGGAGTAAAAATGTGATATTTAGCAACACATTCAGGTAAGTGGTTATCCACCGCAGCACTTTCAGGTTAAATGCCTTGCCCATGGGTATATTTAGGGAGCATTTTTCAGTCCCACAGCTCTCCGCTTTCACCAGCTTTATCTGCTCCAGCTTGTTGTGTCATATCTAATAACAGTACAAGTGGTAGGGGTTTACCAGGCAGTGATTGGCCGGCCCAGCAAAGTCCTGAGTAGTTTAGAGCTCTGCTGAGTGCTAAATCATTGATGGCTTGTGTGGGTGCTCAGTGGCACCGCATTCAAACTCTGAAGTTTCATTTAGCAGAAAATGATATATAGCTTTAAGTAGCCTTGGAGGACTGCACACATTCATCACCTGATATTAGCATCTCCGTCCTGCAGTGTGTGTGTGTGTGTGTGTGTGTGGCTGTAGCTGCACAGTATCTCTACTGTCTGTGAATATTTGTCTTTTCCTGTGTAAAAGTCTTGCTACAGATAAATTCTTATAAGCGTGTCTGTGTTGTATTGTGCAACATTAAATAAAGGTTATGTATGTTTAATGGAGCTTTATGTCTGAAAAATTTAATGTTCATCACACAAAACTGTTTTTATCATTGTTAATTCAGAAATATTGCACATGCATGATCCTAAATATCACATCAAGACAATGGCCGCACACGTTAAATACCAATGAACATATCCCGCACACGCACATGTTATGACTGCACAACGGTAAAATGAGGATGATAATGGAGTCCCTTTGATAATAACCACACAACAATCGCATTCTGGCGAGCTGTCATTTTCACATTAGCAATCAGCACCGAAGTGAGAAGACACCATCTGTGGACATACATCAACAAGACATCAACAAGTCCCCGCCACTACAATGCGGCCTGCAAGCGCTCCCACAAGGCGGAAAATAGCGCACAGGATAAACTGCGTGGGGGTGAGGGAGAGGAGTCTCATAGGTTTCTAAATCAGGGTTTTCCAGAGAAGAGAAAACACCACTGACAGATCATGAGAGAATATTACGTTTATATTGGCAATAAAAAATATGCAAACTAACAGATGTTGAATAGCAGCAGTGCTGTAGTGTGATTAATGGGTATGTACAGTGAATGTGATGAAACCTCTTTAAAATCTGAGCTAGATATAGATCAGTGTTTTTGTTTTTTTTAAAAATGGTGTGTTGTGTTTTCCCAGCTGACTGACCTTCCTCCCCTCTCTGTCGGACGTCGGGTTGTTGGTGATCTTGAAGTGGTTGAGGTCAAGAATGTCTTTCATCTCATAGTTGTCTCCTCTTCTCTTGCAAACAATGACAGCGACATCAAATAAAAAGATGTGTCTGTAAAACAGGAGGGGTACATGTTGCTATTTTATATCATTTTGACAAATCACAAGTAAAAAATGAAACAATTTCATATTATCTGCAAGTCACAGATTTAATGGCAGTAAAGAGTGCTTCATTTGCTTGATGTTAGAGTTTTTATGTAATATAATATTGATCAATTTTTTCCCACATGAAGAAAAATCTGAGGCTGTATCTGTCAGGTGCACATGGTTTATTAAAATAACCTTCAACAGGCATTTTATATGTATTTTTTGTCTTTCAGGATAATAAAGCTGAATGAGAACAACCTGTCTTGTTTCCTCTTGTCAACACTGGAGACCATGCGCACCTCTCCATCTCCCTTTGGTCGACCAAAGGTGATTAGAGGCTGATTCTGCAAGCAATAATGAGGGAGTTAAACAAATATCATCACGTTAGTTAGAGAGATTTTTTTTCAGAGTCAAACTTCTGTTGCAATTTCCATGTCTCCTCTGTGTCAAGCCTTGAAAATACATTTGAGTCATATCTGGTCATGTCAACCTTGCAATGCAGAGCTGGGATCAATCAAATCTTCTCCCAGGAGCTGCTCATTTAAATTGTTGAGAAAAAAATAAATAAATATAAAATAGGAGATTTAATAAATAAAGAAATAAAGCAGTTTATAGCACCAGGGTATGGAATCTGTGATGCATTTCAAAGCTGTTTTTTTACAGGGGGAATTAGTCTGTCTATAGTTTCTGTCAGAAATGTACAGTTCATGTTACATAATATCCCATCAGATTGTTCAAAGGAAATCCCTCAGCTACCACAAACACACCCCAATCTAAAAACAATGATTTAAGTAGAAAGATCCATCAGAGCTCCATAAAATATTATTGATTCTCTCTCTTCGAAAGTAAAAATATTGAGGTGTTCACAGTAAAACATCGTTGCACCATCAGCTGATTAGTATCAGTTGACTTTTGTAATCACCAGTGACATTCATTTAAGTCCCCAATCTTGTTCAATCAGGACGAGGAGGAGGTCTTTATAGTCTGACAGGCTCCTCATGCCTCCGCTGCCAGTTTTACAACCTGCTTGTGGGTCTGTCAGCTGATTTTTTTTCTTCATAACCTCTTCATCGGATTCTGGTTTATTATTAACACAATTGTGATGTACATTCAATATATGTCCTCTAGCATGTGCAGTGGTGTGATGTGTTCCACTTACTGCACTCAAGGCTGAAACCTATATTCTCTCCCTATCATAAACATGTAATATATTTATATTGTATTCATATATTCATATTTTATTGACAGCAATAATTGATGATGCTGTGCAGTTGTTATGAACTACTTAAACAGGCGTGGTGCGTCAACCACAGACTGTATATAAAAGATGGATGTAGCCACAGGGGCTTGGAAATTAGGCCAAAACGGACGTGTAAAAAAGTGCAATACCACCGATGGCCACGAGATGCAGGCTCCAAAAAACTCCAATTGATCTCAAATCACAAATCGTCATTTTCATTAATAACTTGGTGGTCCACATGAAAATAATTTCATCATTAAGAAGATGTTAAGTTATTAAAGTTTTCTAATTTGGCTTCAAAAAGGTAAATATTTAGGGGCGTTGTTAGTTTGATTGACAGGTCTGATCTCCAGTTATTTACAGGTGGTTTGAAGGCTCATTCACTGGTGAACTCCAGTCTCATACACACTGGGCAGTGTCCTCGGGTTCAAGGGTCAGATCTGCCTCCTCACTCCTCCCTTCATATCCAAATGGTGATTATTTACTTTATTATCATGAATTTATCTGCTAATTATTTTCTCAGCCTTTCATCTTCCATAAAAAGTCAAAACACTTTAGAAAAAATGTCTAAGGTCCAAGGAAACATGTAAAAAAAAAACTATAAAATTCTGTTTAAAAATGAATGAAACAGTTCATTAGGTTAATTGATTGATTAGTGAACTCATAGTGTGTTAGCTTGCATTAAATGCCCTTTAACTACATTGTATAAAAAGTGTCTTATACAGGAACACAGGAGTATTTTCTGTGTCTGTTTCCCTCTGACGATACCAAATGTAAAGAAAGCCTGGACTTGTTGGGGGTGAAAACACCTACAGAACTTGACCATGGACTAAAGGGGAACATCATGTTTCCTGATATTTTACACTTGTACAAAGTATGCACTAACAGCTACTGATCGCTGCAGAAAAAGATTTTAGGTTTACCAGGTTTTCGATAGACCTCTGGTACTGGTCGATCTCCCTGAGAGTCTCATTATCTCTCTTCACCTCGTTGACATACTGTGCCAGGTCCTGTGCAGAAGCGGACCCACACACACAAACACAAATACACATATTTTGTAAGGTTTGTTCAGTACGGCAGAAGCAAAATGACAATAACAAAAAAATGTGCACTTTTGCTTGTAAAGGCCTTAAAAAGAATAGTTGGGTTGAAATATAGTTATGGCTGCAATACTGAAAGTTCAGTGGCAGGATCAACAACACCATAGCATCAGGATGTTCAATATGACACTTAAGCTAACATGTTTTATGCTAGATATTAATTCATATTTAACAGATTTTTGAGGTTTTCATTTTTTTTTTTGGCTAGAAATGGAAAAAGCATATGAGGCACAATGTTACATATTACTCACACTACTATAGTTTCATACGTGTGTTCATGTTAAAAAGTGTTTTTTGTCCATTTAAATGTTAATAAAATACATACCGTATTTTTCAGACTATAAGGCGCACTTAAAATCCTTTCATTTTCTGAAAAATCGACAGTGCTCCTTATAATTCGGTTCGCTTTGTGTGTTAATTCTGGTTGTGTTTACTGACCTCGGACCGATGTTTCGGTGGTGCACGGCGCTCAAAAATCTGTCAAAATGTTTTAGTACGACTTTGGTAAACTACGAACCCGCACCGCTAGAGGGACTGTCGGAGCATTACGGTTACCGTAGTAAGGAGCCGAGCGGAGTAATACGTACCACAGTACACACCAACGCGGTGTACGTATTACTCCGCTGACACGGACCCCTAAATGGCACCTGTTAAGAGACAGTCGCTTAATGCGCTTTATAATCCGGTGCACCTTATGCATGAAAATAGACCCGTTCATTCTCGTTCATTGATATTGCGCCTTATTATCCAGTGCGCCTTACGGTCCGAAAAATACATAGGTATAAATAAAGTCTTCTAGTTGCCTGAAGTTGTTTGTTTGTTGTTTGTGTAATTTAGTTGCCAATGCACAGACCACCTTCCAATAAAAGGTCTGAGGAGGGTCCTCAGCGCTGACTAATGCAATGGAAAGTTTTCAATTCACTCCTGTTTGAACCAGTAAAACATGAATGATTTATGACTTACTGGGTTTTTTTTTTTTTTGGTCTAATAAAAGTTGATAGCTGAAGAGGCCATTTGGAATTATTGTCTGTATCAGCCTGCTTCTGGTAACAATCTGAAATGGCAGTGATTACACACCGTTTACCCTAAGCACTGCACTTACTTTCATGGCATCCAGAGCGATCTTCAAGTTGCTCTTGTCGGCAGCGTCGTGAGTGTGTTTGACTAGCTCCTGTTAGAGGGGGACAGGAAATAAATGGCAGACTGCATCCACCAACACAACTCTCTCACATAGATACAACTGCATGGACAAGCACATTTAGGATCTGTAGTTGGATTACTGATTTGATAATGAAGATGACTTTAAAGTAAATTGTATGAAAGGCAGCTTCAAGCTTTTTCTAACAAAAAGGGCACTTGTATATTCAGAAAACAGCTCTTTACTGTGATCTGAGAGCAGGGAAAGGGCTAATTTCAGTGAAAACCATACAAATTATGTTACAAAGCTCAGATGGAGACGATTTGTAAATAAACGATATCGTGAAGCAGCACAACAAAGAAAAGTGGCAGGATTTAGCAAAGTACTTTAACTTAAATTAGAAAAATATGGGTAATTTTTCCCATTATGAAGACTCTGCAGGTGTTTATTTAAGTGCAGTTTTCAATGCAAGATTTGTATTGATTTGTATTTTCATAGCATCTAATTGCTACCTCTTCTAAAATACTTTTTCCACCACTCGACAAAATAACATAATCATCACTTCAGGGCTGAGAAGTTTTAAATGTGAGGCATGTGCTTCATGTAATAATGCAATAATTTTTATTAACTTAAAACTAAAAAATAAGATAAATCTCTTAATTAATAGATTTATTTTCTCTTCTAAATGCACCGTAAAATTACCATATGATGTGTATTTACTGTGTCATGCAGCTAAAACACAAAATCATTTTACATGTTTGGTACACAACTTTAATTTTGTGCAATAAAACCTGTTAAACAATGACAAACACCTGAAACAAATAACCTCACACTAGTCCATTATGATTTATTTCCACATAATAACACATCAACACATTATTTCCCAGTGTTGTGCTTCTTTTTTTGTTGTAGTGAGTATTTTATTTCTAATTCTATACAGATGTAATTGCTATGTGTGTGTTTGCTGTGTGTAGTAGATAATTACATCATAATTATAATAATCATAATTACAGTGATATGTCTGCTACAGAGCTCAGTGTGGTCTGTGGGTGAAATCACATAAGGTGTGATTACCTCCATGATGATATTACAAAGTGAAGAGACTGACTGACACTGGTTCACTACTAAGCCATGTTTTCTCTCACTTTAACTCCGCTTCATCTTCCCTCTCCGACTCCTGTTGCCCCCGTCATACACTCCCTGGATCAACACCATTACCCCCGCAACCATATAAACCAGCTCTCCAGGCCTTACCCTCAACTGCTTGGCTCCAGTCTGACCTCTGATCCACGGTAACCAAGGGAGGCTGAGTCATATATTTTATTTAGGCAGTGATATTAGTGGGGATTTTGAAAGATTTCTACAGAAACCCTGTACCTGTGTGAACATTTTACACAGAACTCACCTTCAAAACAGATGATAGATCAAATCAGTGAACAATCAGAGTCTCGATTTTAAGTGTTTTTTTTAAATCAGTTTTCTAGACTTGAAGTATTGCAATATGGGATGTTCCAGCTATTTATGGTATTTTCTTACTAAAATGTTAGATATCACTATGTGATGGAAAAACTTAAATGACTAGTAAAAAATGGCCTTTTTTCCATTGTGGATCTGCTGAGACACTGAAAGGTGAAGAAAAAGCGAATGTGTGGAGGATGTCGCCCTCAAGTGGTCACATATGAAAGAAACAGTAAAATCCAGTTGAGGTAACTTATTGGCTTCAGTTTAAAAAATAAGTCAAGAAATG
>OOFC01024345.1:18391-31250 GCA_900323345.1 Pseudochromis fuscus | reverse complement strand
CACGGACTCTTAAAGTGACACACACTCTAATCTCACTTACTTACAGTTATTACTAAACCAAATCAACTAAAATCAAAAACACGGACTCTTAAAGTGACACACACTCTAATCTCACTTACTTACAGTTATTACTAAACCAAATCAACTAAAATCAAAAACACGGACTCTTAAAGTGACACACACTCTAATCTCACTTACTTACAGTTATTACTAAACCAAATCAACTAAAATCAAAAACACGGACTCTTAAAGTGACACACACTCTAATCTCACTTACTTAGTAAATACTAAATCAGATCTAGTCAAATTGAAAACACTGAGACACTGTAATAAAACTTACTTACCCTGATATTACTAAACCAAATCAACTGAAATCAAACTCTTAAAGTGACACACGCTCTAATCTCACTAATTTAGTTAATACTAAACCAAATCACCTATAATCAAAAACAGTGACTCTTGAAGTGACACACACTGCAATCTCACTTACTTAGTAAATACTAAATCAGACCAAGTAAAAGTACTACTAAAACTTACTTTAATATCACTAAATCAAAACAAGCTAAATCAAAAACACTAACTCTTAAAGTGACACACGCTGCTATCTCACGCATATATGCAGGTAATACTAAATAAAATTAACTACTTAAGGACAATCCAAAACACAGGCTCCTAACAGTATTAATCACTGTTAATACTAAACCAAACCAAGTATTTGTTTTTTTTCAACTTCTTTGGTAAAAATTAAAACACAGACTCTTAAACTGACACACACTATAATCTTAGATCACATATTTACATACAAAATACATACTTTAAAGTTGAAGAAATTAGTGTGGTATATCATCAGAATTTACTGCATTATTAAATTACGGTGTATAATATGTTATTAAACATTCAATTTCAGAGGAAAAAGAGTACACTGTAAGGTTTGTACATAAACATATTTGTGGTGTTACTCACCAAAACATCTTTAACTTAAATCAGTTACATTGAAAAGGGCAAATACTAAAAGATAAATACATGTAATACGTTTCCTATATTATGAAATATGTAAAAAAGACTTTTGGCTGTTTTAAAACCTGCACCATTCTCACCAGTTTGTCTTCTCCCTCATCAACAGAGCATTGCTGCATATATATGACACTACCACACATTTTGTTTTGCAGTTAAAGGCATATCACTATGGCTTTCACGTATGAACCAGGATGGACATGAATATGTAAACACTAGAAACTGAAAGAACAGGCGATACAAACAAGACAGAGATCAGTTCAGCTGCTGTTTACTCTACAGCACCTCTAGTGGTCACAAATCCCCAAGGAAGCTTTAAGCCTTCAACTTGAAGCATTCTGACTTTACACTGATAGAGATTTACATTATGCACTGAGGAAATACTACAGAATATTATATAGAATTTTGCAATTATTTACAACATGAAGGTATTTTCTTACAATGTTCCTTAACTGTTGAATTACAGATTGTCATTATGATTATACAATATCTTGTGCAATCAATTGTGAATTACCTTTTTCTTTGCAGCACAGTAACTTTAAGGCAAATGAAAACTGAGACAGGTGGAGATGATTCAGAGAAACATTTTATCATACAGCTGACAAACTTACAATGTAGCTGAGGAATTTATTTGAGCGTGTACAGTTTTTACCATTTACAGCATAATCACATTATGTTTAACTAGACATTTTTAAGGCAATTAAAAACAAAAAAGGTGCAAATATTCTGTTTTACCACATTTACATTTAAAGTTCAGTTCTCATAACTCATCCAAACTCGTGCCTTAAATCAAATTTTAATAAATATATATATGTAATTTAAACCAAATCAGATGTGGTCTCCTTCTACAAGATCAGAGGTCCATACGTATTAATAATCCTTATCTGGTGTCACCACCTATTTAACCAGAGGGCAAATGAAATCGTGGGCCCGCATGATCAAAATCTCCATCAGTAAATGTATAATAGATGGGAAACTAGTACTTCTACCTGGGACCTCTACAAATAAAACATAGGTTATAAATATCAGCCTCGTTTATCTAGTATTAAATAGTACCTGATGTCATGTTTGCACACACGTTTCAGACAAAAGAAACTCTCCTTAAGCATCATGAGTGCATACAGATGTTTAGTGTGGGTGGTCACATGGAAACCAAACAACATAAAGACAAGATGAATGTTGGTGAAACAAAAATGACGTTGCCATGTGATTTATATTGGGTATTCAGTCATGGCTTCAGATTTGTTATTGTGGTATTGTGGCAATAATGCAAAAATAATCAAAGAGTTTGCAGGGATGTTTTGAGGGGGGGACATAAATAATGAATATGCCCTTGTTAGCTCATAAGAAACCACGGCTGTTGGCTAAGTCCCACACTCGTCCCTTTGCAGTCCTGCTCCCACCATCGCCCCACAGGGAGGAAGGGACTGTGAACTTTTTAGTTTCTTTTTTCAAACGCTGCCCTTCAAAAGCCAAAGGTAAGAATTTTTTGCTAACAAAAGCAATACTGGAGCCTCCAGGCATACACACTGCTGGATCCACCACCTCCTGAGTGGTGCAGGCTTTTTATACGGACCACAGAAGAAAAAGTCACATTGAAGAAATATTACACCTGCCACAAATATTGTACATAAACCTCTCATTGATTGAAAATTTCCCATTTCCATCGATTATTTTCTTTATATTTTCAACTCTTACTTCTAGCAGGAGGTTGTGTGTCATTGTTTACAACTGATGCAGCCATGCTGGGAAAAAAACAGGTATCAAAAAACATGAGGTTTATAAATAATGTAGAATATAGTGCAGCAATCTTACTGTTGATATCTTGTCACAGACACTATCTGCCTTGTTTTATATTGTTTAAGGTAACCACAAAATATTTGTATTTCCTCTGTTGTCACTGTGTTCGAAGTTTTGTTTGAGTAATGTTGTCATATATCAGTTCACGTTGTCTTAGCCCTCACTCCAACATCCCATTACTCACCTTCCCTCCTATAAACAGAGTATTAGCCCTTTGGTCAAACAATGCTGATATTTCAAATTGAATGCAAATAGAAACCGATGGTATATTTGGCAAACATGTTAGAAAACTGGTCACTCCTGCTTCTTCTATACTATTTTTCCATTAGGGATAAACTGCTTCAATCCGCCGAATCCAGAGGAGTATGCAGACTCCACTAAGTGGATCGAGTATCGGCTGTGACAATGTGACACAATCCACATTAGGAAGAGTTTCCTTTTCAATGTCATTATACGATTCAGTGGTTTTGCGATCTATTACATTCATTAAGTTATGGTTGGCTGTCACTTCAGTTTTTGGTGCAACAGCAACTCCTGGTCTCATGTTACCTTACATAACAAATGACTCTCCATACAGGACTAGTATCAGTATTAACACATCAGAATTTGAATCAGGAGAGAAAATGTCATGGTGGTCCATAAATATTCTCAATCATCCTCAGTTTTCAGCAGCGTATTGATTATATGTGGACATAATTAGATTTAAACTAAAACAATGTAGCTCAGAAAAAGTATTTCTTAAAAAGACTCAATGCTATCTAGATGTACAATATATGAAAATTGTTTTTATCACTGCAAACTTCTCATACACAAACTTTGGAGTATTGTAAATAATATGATAGTTATTGAAATTAATGTTGATATCGCAGCGGTGTGATCATCCTCTTTTGAATTCAGGGGTGTCAGGTGGACACCAACGGTTGATAAATGATCACAGAAACAATATAGTCGGAGGATGAAGTATGATAAAATCCTTAATATGGTTTCTGCAGTCTATGAAGACATGCAAAAACATACATACAGTCCCTTAAGGCTCAACTGTCAGGTAAAATGATACTCAGTATTCACAGTAGCGATGGGAAAAAAAACAATACTGCATATATTTTGCTGATAACAAGGTCAACTGAAGAGAAAATCTGTTGACTCCACTGTCTGAAAAGCAAATAGAGAGAGTCCTCTGCCACCTGAGATCAATGCGGTTTACATCCTTATTGCCAAGTTTTGGATCTGGCTGGCCTTAATCAGAGAATACAAAGAGGACAATGAAAAAGTGCGTATATACATAACAACAAACCATATCCCAGTAATCAGCAATATGCATAATCCCTGTGAGAACGAGAGCTTTTGAGTCAGCATATATCAAAAAATTGCATTTCTTTATTCCATAAGCACGGTATACTTTTTTTGTCTCTTGAGTTTATACACAAACCTAACACACTGAAAGCTGTTACCAAACTTTACAACACAGAAACATCAAATACAAGCAGTATGTGAAACAATGTGGGGAACTTGATTGTTTTTTGTTGTTGTTGTTGTAGCAGAAGACAGCCTAAAAAAAAAACTAAAAAACAGACGTGATACATAAACAGAAGAATCGATGTAGAGTCTCTATCCAGCTTCTATTGTTATCTTTATATCAATAAGATCCCCTCCCAGCCTTGCCAACTTTAAATTATAAAACAGGAAACAGACATGAAAACATCCATCAAATGGCATCCGCAATTTTTATGCTACGCTGTGTTAAATTATGACCATGTTTCACAGAAGTAGATCTGTAAAACCTCAATAAAAGTACAATGGCAGACTTGAAGTTTGTTCCCGGGTGCTTAATGGTCCAGTGTGACTGTCCTTTGAAATTTAATACTTAATGCTCCTTTATATCTTTGTGCTGAAATCCTATCGTTTAAATGGGAAGAGACAGCAACACACACACACGGCTAGGTCAGCGAACACACACAAATCCTGAACGTGAGGAAAAGTCAGCGCCCAGGTGTTTACTGAGCTGGTGTGACCTTCTCTATATTAAATAATAAACATCTGTCAAGCATTATATATGTAATTTGATGCTTTTAAAATTTAGTGTTTCAAAAATCTATCTATCTATCTATCTATCTATCTATCTATCTATCTATCTATCTGTCTATCTATCTATCTATCTGTCTTGCTGTCCTTTACTTTCTTATTACAGTTGTTTACTTGTTTGTTTTCTGTCTTTCCACTCCACCTTGTCTGGAGGCAGCTTGCTGATTTTTTCCAGTTGGTCAGTGAGGCTCAGTGGCAGACGATTACCAAAACAAAGAGGTTTCCTCAGCCATTTTTCATCTGCGACTGCCTGGTGATTTTCAAAATATATTCCTTCATTTTCATTAAAAACAATGTTTCACCGTTTTGCTTTTATTAGACATGTTGAGCTTTCCAGCTGCAGGAAGGACTGAGGATAACAAAGTTTCTAGGTTGGTCTTAAAAGTGGTCAGAACCTTAGACTGCTGAGTCACCACGACACCCCACCCTACTTTTTATATTTTCCACATTAGAGTTTTTGTTTGTTTTCAAACATAAAACTTACTCATATTTCTGTTTGCCAAAGTAAATTCTTTATTTAAACATATCATAACTAATTCATATCCATGACCTTCTCTTTCCCATTGGCATGAAATCTATTGTTTGTTTAAGACACTATTACTTCTGACAGCAGTATTGCTGTAATCTCTAACCTTGGCAAACAGAAAACAGCAAGTTGAAAATGATTAATGAAAATCTGAAAGTATAAACTGAAGAAATACCCCACAAATGGCACAATCTGCCATCCTTTGGCTGCTCTCTATGTGGATTTCAATATTAATATATTGAAATGATGGTTTGAATATAAATCAATTAACAATTATGTGACACTGTTTTTTTCAAGATAGAGAAACATCATTACATTCATCATAAAGTCCTTCTTTGCAGTGAAAACAGAGGAGCTGCAGAGTGTAGCTATCAGCCAAAACAACTGTCGGCCAGACTGCAACTTTTACTACGCTTTCCCAAAAGCAAGATTCCCTTTCATGTTCGATTCCTGCCAAGTGCTTTATCTGCAAGCTGGGTTGGACCCATAGAGGCTGAAAAAAAAATAGATGACTATTCCCAGTGGTGGTCGAGCTAAAAGACTGTAGCAAGGATCATGACCACAACCATGATTATCAGTGGAAGGAATGAGCCAAAAACCATGGTTACGATTTCTGTGTAATTGTTCTTTATCACCACAGAAAAGAAAAGCATTGTGTGTTTAAATTCTTTCTTTTGGTAGTTTCCTCATTCCTGTGGGCGTAGAGCACACCAGTGTGTTCGAAAAAAACATGTAAAGGAAAATCTTTAATGCCACAGCTGAATCTGCCATTAAGTCAGCAAGCCAGCAAGATATAGTGGATAACAACTAAGGGCTCTCAAAATCAGAGTTGTCATCTCCAATGTGTTTGACCTTCTATCAAAGATGCAAGGGGATCTCTATCTTGTTGTCAACTGACCTTCAGCGAAGGAGACTCTTTCTGATGAGATTAGATCATCTGCAAACACAAAGCTTGAGTTACAGTCGATTCAGCCTTTATTAAATGTGATGAGCTGAAGCTGTTTCTGCACAACTTCCAGAGGAGTTTTTTCCCCCTTCATCCATGAAGTCATTGAATAGTGTCCAGCTTGGTTGATTAAGCTCCATTGAGAAATGTAGATAGTAGCAGGGAAAAAGTTTTGCTGTGCGCATTGGGAGCCACTGACGAGACGGCTCCACCATTGTAACTTGAAGGTACTTTTACCTGGCTACTTTTCCAAGGAATCACGATTATCCTGGACAATGCAGGTAGTGTACTTTTTATGTAGCGTTAGAAATAATCCTACATTGTTAATGGAGCACCAAGAGTTTCAGTCACCTTATCCTAACCTTTCACTATGTTGATTATCTTGTCAATAATATACAATGGTAAATAATGATGTTAGATTATGAAATGTCTACTTGGATTTTGTAGAAATTCCCATTATTTATTTAAAATGAGCAGATGGGAGACTATTAAGGTTTTTCCATCAAGCTGGGATTGTCCAGTTTATCCACACTATGATTGATTAAAGTAGGATTGTATCTGTTCTGTTGGACTTTCTTGAGGCATATGGTTGAAAAACATGACTGAAACATGGTGTTGACGCAGCATCAGTGTGATGCCAAGCTTGAGATGCAACCCTGTAATGATTTACTTTTGGCTTCTCTTGGTTACTGAGGACTGTGGTGTTTTATTGTACAATGTTTAACACCGCAATCTTGATGGGGTGTGCAAATTTATGCCAGGTTCAGTGTAGTTACCATGTGCTTTTATGGCAAGTTAGAGCCCAATATGTAACAATGACTTGAAATGTAGCAATAACCCACATTGTTATTAAAAAAATGTAATAAAACCCGAAATGTAATAATTGATCGATAATGTAACAAAAGTGCTGAGCCTGAAATGTAATAAAAAATGTAGCAAAACCCAAAATGTAACAAGATGCTGAGCCCAAAAAGTAAAAACTATGCCCAAAATGTAACAACTTCTTACATTTTGAGTCCGTTATTACATTTTTTAAATTATATTTCAGTACATTGTTACATATCAGGCTCTAACAGGGCAGATCTGGAGCTGCAGAGGAATATCAGTATTTACTGAATGGCATCAGAGACGGGCCTGCTCCAGTCGAGATGAGAGCGGGGGTAAAAAAAAAAAAAAAAGATTATTTTCTTGAGGTCAGCATAACACTGAAAATGGAAGTGGCCAGGAGGGCTGATTCATCTGTGCTGCAGGAGGTCCACCTCTTACAAAATGATTGGGTTGACAGTGAGACCAGTCCCCTGATGGAACTGAATGTCCTCCCTGAGGTTAGCGTGATGAGCCTGCCCAAACTCAATATGGCTTCTATCAGTGTCGGTGTGGAGTGGCATGTTACTGAAGAGGAAGACGATGTTTACGCTAGTGTTGTAGTCAAGACCATACCAACCGGGACCAAGACATTATAGAGACTAGAGAGTATCGGGACCAAGACAAGACCAAGACATTTGGAGGTCAAGACCGAGACAAGACAAAGACATTTGAAGGTTGATACCAAGACAAGACCAACACATTTAGAGGTTGAGACCAAGACAAGACAAAGACATTTGAAGGTTGATACCAAGACAAGACCAACACATTTAGAGGTTGAGACCAAGACAAGACCAAGACATTTGGAGGTTGATACCAAGACAAGACCAACACATTTGGAGGTTGATACCAAGACAAGACCAACACATTTGGAGGTTGATACCAAGACAAGACCAAGACATTTAGAGGTTGAGACCAAGACAAGACCAACACATTTGAAGGTTGATACCAAGACAAGACCAACACATTTGGAGGTCAAGACCAAGACTGTATATATCACAACAAAACAGAACCAAATGACCAGTATCTTTTTTTTGGTAAATTAAGTCTGGTTTTACATAAATGCAACGGGAACAAAAACAAATTTTCTTAGTGTCTCCAGTCGTCTTCATCCACAAAGACCACATGACACCAGGAAGGTAGTTCTCACTTATCACAGTAGTGCTGGCCTGGTCTTGACTGGTTTTGATCAAAAAACCCTGTCCAAGACTGAGACAAGACCGAGTAAAAATGCCTTTGAGTCTGAGATGAGACCGAGACCCTTAAAAGACCGATCTTGAGACCAAGACCGATCTCAAGTACTACAACACTAGTTTACACATTCTGTGCTGCCATGTACTTTACCTGATCAGTATACTGGTAATAACAGGTGACCATTTCAGTGGATTAGGTGTATTTACTTTTCTTTGTTTTGAATCACACCCTACCAACCAGATCAAAAATGTTTCGAAGCTGACTCACTTTAAGTTTTCTCTGAATCACAATAGAGGGTGGTGTATGCCTTCCAGTGTGGACAGGTGTCATTTAAGTGATGCTCCACCCAAAACTTATCTCTTGAGTATCAAACAGTCAATGCTGTGTGAGAGATTGTCATTCATTCCTTTGTGGATGGTGACAGGTGTCGTCATCTCGGATTTACAACGCTAAAGTCCTCGAGTGTTGATGATCCGGTTTAACAGACCAATACCAACCACTAATACTAGTATCAAGACTACAGGAGTGATTGATGAGGTCAGGTGAGGTATTTCCTGTCTACTTCATTAAACCACTGTTTATATGGAGCATTGAGGGGGAAGTCTTTGCACCACAGGGAGCGTCTTGTCAAAAAACCCGGGTCATTATGATTATGCAGAGCGCTCACATAGTCTAATGGCTCTCATGAGATGGTCCCCATGCTGTCGCAAATCCACCATTATGCTGCACAGTCTTTGCACATCACCGAAGGTTTCCTCATATCAGCAGAAAAATCCAACTGCATAAAGGTAAAAATAAAGTCCTTAAGTTGTGTAGTGCATGTTTATTTCACTGACTTTAATGCAGTAAATACATGCTTTGTTAGGCACATGATGAGATCTGTGTTGTTTTGCAGCCCTCTCCTCTTTGGCCCTGTTGTCACATTACAGCACACATGGTTTTTATGTATCATAAATCATGGTTGTGTGGTTTATTCTGAAGGATTCCCTGGGTCTCAGTGAAAATGATGGGCCCACAGGAGTGTTGTGTATAAATATATCAACCATGTAGTCTAGAAATCACCTTTATATACATTTTTATACCTCTATATGACACCTCATTTGCATAATCAAGGAAAAAACATTGTGTAGGAAACACAATGTGACACCGTTTGGTATTTTTTTCATCAGCATATTGACAAAAAACTGATAACAAATCAGAGGCCTGCACACTGGCATTTTGCTTCCTGCCAAAACACACATCAGCTTGTAACAACTGCAGAGTTATTGTTGCTGTAACACTGGGTGATTGTTAAGGAAAGATGGTGGTTTGGTTTAATACAGAAAAAATACGCAGTGACTTAAGACACGACATGTTGGTTTGCATTTAACCAAAAACCAAAATCTTTCTCCGACCTGACTCAAAATGTTTGTGTTGTCTAAACCCTTGACTTCAGTTTCAAAGCCTTTCACTTTATATGCTAAAAATGACTCCAGTGCAGTAAATAATAAAAGTAATTTAAAAAATAAAATCAGACATAATCCAGGCAGCAGTGTTTGTTATCTCAGTGTAATGGGAAAAACACTTAAGTAAAGTAGACACAAAGTTCATAAATATGTATATTTATACTGTATATGTTCTTTTTACATATTCAGTTTATTACACTTTGAGCTTTTCATTTCAGTTAGTAACAGAAGGAGAGTCACTGCAACACACTTCCTGCAGACCGACTTAATGAACAGCTGCTCTGTGATGAATATTATAGCATTATTTTTTACAGAAATAAATACATTTTATAGGCTTAGACTTTAAAATCATCTTATAGAATGCAATGTAGTGTAATGTTACATTTATCCTCTTGTAATTTCCCAAGGGCCTGTTGAAGCTTGATGTGGTTTTTCATCTGTTCCCAACTTAAGTCAATTGAAGATGCAATTTAAAGGCAGTGCTGCGACAGAAAGATACAACAAGCAAACAAGTCTGTGTTTACACACCGTTAAAGGAACAAGACAACAGAAAATAAGATGTATAAACCTGTGCACGAGCAAAGGAAACACACAAAATCCTCAGTGTGCTATGACAGTGCAGGTTGAGTGATTTACTGAGAGGCTCTGCAGTTACTGAGGCAGAGGCCAACTCACAAACATCATTTTAGATACAGTTATATTTATTATTTGATGATTGCACATGGTTGTTTCATAAAAAGAGATTTGTGTGTGTAACTTTTATTGCAATGAACAAACTTAATAAATCTCCTTAAATTAAACTGTTTTCCTTTGTTGTCACACCCTCTGATGATACACTGAAAATAAATAAATAAAAACAAATGATTGGTAGACAAGATCAAAGCAACAGAAACTGAACTGTGTTGTATTTTAATATTTGTTAGGACATTTTACTTTGACCTGACAAATAAGTGAAAAATTAAAAATAAATGAATAAAATACAACTTTTTTCTCCTAAAATTTGGGAGAAATCAACAGGTTGTTTTCTTTTTTTAATACATAGACTTCCTTTGATGTTTCTCCAAATTCATGTAGATGACATTTGTGTACACAGTTGGTTTCATATATGTTTCTTGCATTTTGAGCTCCTGTGATTAAAACAATAAAATAATATAATAATAATAATAATGATAAAATAACAATATTGTATGAAAAGCAGCCAGTCTGTATTTTAAATGATGTGTTGTGCTGAAGTTGTAGCACATCACATGATCTCCTCAACATACAGCTGTGCAGTGTTTACACAAATCAAATCAAGGAGGTTTATAGAGAGTACTTACTGAGTACTTACCAGTACTGTGTGTATCCTTGTATTCAGTGGTGCAGAACACATCTTATTGGCTGGTCTCTGATGACAGCCACTGGGGTGACAGTATTTAATAAGCTTGTTTTTTTTTACTATATAAATAAAAACTTTTAATGAGTCAGGTTTAACTTACAAAATTAAAATTAATGGATGATATTACATATATTTTACACAGCTTATTAAACCCTTAAAATAGATGAAACAAGCTTTTCACACATTTTCTATATTTTGTAATATTCCCGGATCCATATTATGTAGATTAGATTAAAAAATTACATTGTCAATCTAGTAAAATGCATTATCAGTATGAACGTCCGCCTGTGAAAATATATTCAGCAGTAAAACCAGCATTTACACACGCATTATATCTTCTATGATAAATTTCCTGAAGGCACTTTAGCTTTAAGAGGTTTCATTTTCATAGTCATCCATCATAAACAGCCCAATTAAATAAAAGCCATCCCACAGAGTGTCATAATATCTGAATATTTCTTCACCTGCAGTAAAAGCAAGAGTTCAGTAATTCTATTGCTGAATCTGAGAACAGGACATTTCCTATAAAATACATTTATGCAGTGAAGTTGCTTTGTAGTGGATTTCACATAAAGAAAGAAGAAGAGAGAACAGAGTTAGTGTGAGATACTGTTTGATGGAAAGAACAACGTGTGAAAAGTAAATCTGGTTTCAGTTTACATGCTGTGTGGCTGCTGCTCCGTCCATATGTCAGTATAACATTTATAGATCCTACACACACACACACACACACACGTCTGCTCACAAATCAACAGCCTGTCTGACTTTTCCTCTCCCTCTGTCTGAGTTTCCCTCTCCCCTCTGTCATCCTGCTCTCCCTCACTCTCCTGTTTGCTCATTGTGTCCCTCAGCTTAGAGACATAAGTGGGGCAATAACACACACACACACACACACACACACACACACACACATAGACTCAGTGTCTGGACGTCAATGAGATTTTAAAATGTTGTTTTGAAACTTTGAGGCTTTTAGTAAAAGTACAGATATAAATCTATCTGGGTTGCAGTGTGACATGTGGCATTAACAACAGAGAGAGAGAAAGTCCTGGTTTGAAATATTATCAAGCTTTGTCTTTGTGTCGTTAAAGCTTATTAATTTCAACAGAGAGAAGAAATAGGAGACACATTTGATGCTTCTTATCCCAGACACGCCAGTAACCTCAGTCTGGGTGGTCAGTGCTCACATGCAAACTCCTCGGACTTGTTTTTTTCATGCAGAAAAACTGCACAGTCACAAAATTTACACAAAGAATTACCCTTTTAAAACACAGAGCCTCGTGTTACCTGCCTCTGGACACACGTAGGTAACACAACTCCCTCACAATAATCCAGTTAAGATCGTAGAGAGATTATTGGAAAACCAGTTTGGATGCCTGACTGTCAATTCGAATCAGTTTAATCCTTCAACATTTGGTTTTTGCTGTTTGTGCAGACTGAGACACACACACACACACTCACACACACACAGCGGGGCCACACTCAGGCGAAATCCTATTTTCATTTATCTAATTTTGATAAACGATCGCAGTTGCATTGACTTCACGGTTATGTGTTTTAGGTAAAAGCCTGATAACCAGTGAACTGTGAGAGAGAGAGAGGAGAGAACA
>OOFC01024345.1:0-15808 GCA_900323345.1 Pseudochromis fuscus | reverse complement strand
GGAGGAGGAGGAGGAGGAGGAGGAGGAGGGAGGGGGGAGAAAATCACCATTCAAGGTGATTTGAACGATAGTTTCTGTGTGGAGCTACAAGGCTGGTTGAGTGAATATGATCAGCCAGCCAGCGAAGCCAATTTTATACATGGCTAAGTTTTCTCTTATACTATGTACCTGAGTGCACGTGCACACACGCGCATGCACACACACAATCTACATATGTACAAACAGACACCAACAGGTGCACACACACACACGCACCTCTCCTCCACTTTGAAGGATTTTCATAATCTGTTTATCCATGTGGTGACCACCAGGGCAAATATGAAAAGGCACTAAACACACTTATACACACACAAAAACAATTCATCTTGTATGACTCTAATAGCAGGTGTCCTCACCTAATGTTGTACACATCTAAAAAAAAAAAAAAAAAAAATCACAAAAAAACTTAAAACTGATTATGAAGCAGACTGTGTGCCCAAAAGTAAGTGGACAAATATAAATAAAAATATATGTGACCATGGAGCGTTCAAACCGTTTTCAAACCTTCTACATATTTGTGTAGATGGTTTGGAAACTAGATGCTTGTTTACTCAAAGCAGAAAGTATTGTTTAAACTTTTCAGTCCTGCAAAAGACACACAACCACTACACACTGAGTAGATTGTTTGTGGTGTGGTGTATATTTTGATTGTGGATAGTGTATGTTTTGATAGTGCGTATTTTCAGTGTGTTATAACTTAAAATTGAGTTATACAACAGTCATGCTAAGTGCACCCTTTGGCACTAAATATTAAATTCAAAGTTTTATATTTGGGTAGCCTGCAGCAGTGGGTAGCCTTAACTAAAGATATTCAGTCACTGATTTTCTGTCACTGATGTTATTTACCAATTAAAAATATCCTTTTTGATGAAGTTTTAATTTGTCAGATAATTATTTCCTAATCAGGTACTATGGGAGAAATTATACATTTATTTATGAATGTAGAAACAAATAGGGATAGAAAGACAGTACAGATGTTGCAAAAAGTTGAACTATTTATGAACCTGAAATTCAGAAACCACATATACAAGAATATAAATGTCTCAAAAACAACACATGGAACAATGCGAGCTGCCTCTATATGTGATTCAAACTACTATATATGATTTTCTTGTACATCATGTATGTAAAGTAAAACAAATATGGAAAAAATTACAAGTTGAGGATACAGATAAACAGTATTTGCCAAAGTACAGGAGTGCCCTGTACTCTCTCCTTCCTTCACTCAGGGTGTGGTTCGACAGACAGGAAACAGTCCCCTCTGCTTTTAGCTGGGGCCCGACACAGGGCGTGCACGTATGTGTGTGTTTGTTTGCATGTGTGTGTATGTGTCAGGGTGTAGTGTGCCCACTCAAACACGTCAAAAAGTAAAGAAAGAAGCACTCTTACCATCTCTTTCGTCAGTGTGAAGCTAAGCCATCAGTGCGCTTGTGTTTCCAGGCTTGAGTCATATCTGAAAGTGATGCCTAAAAACTGAGAATTGTGTTTATCCCAAAATATTTGACATTTGCCATGAGGAAATCTCACAGCGGAGAGGAATACAATGTTTTCACACACTTTCAACACCGTGTTTTAATCACACTTTTTTTTGTTTTTTCAGGAAATTTTTTTAAACCAACGTAAATATAAAATATGGCACAAAAGAGACGGGACTGAATATTTTATTCTGCTCTGTTCTACTGTTTGTGTGTGTTTGTGCGTATGTGTGTGTCTGTCTGTGTGTGTGTGTAGAGCTGACTTGTCCTCAGGCTAAAATGAGCACAGACCACAACAGACAAACAGATCAACTGATAGACAAAAAGAAGGAAAGAAATTGAGAGAGCGACCACAGAAAAGAGAAAGGGCCTCCCTGTAAAATTTAGTTTCCAAACACAACAACTCCCTCTCACACACACACACACACACACACACACACACACACACACACAGGACCTCCGCTGGTCCTCTACTACACATGGACTGGATCTACCAGGAGCTTCCACGGTGTTTGAAGATGTTTTTTGTTAATATTTTGCTCTGTAGATGTTTTGGTTTGGTTTGTTAAATCTGAATATGATGTGAAAAGGCCCCAGAGCTCAAGGCCTTACCTCACAACAACAAAAAAACAGATAAATCCATATCTGCAGCTCTGTGAATGAACAAAGGCCTGTAATTACATAATTAGAGAAGTAATAAGTGAATGAATAAATAAATAAATAATATAATACAGCAAATTAATGAAACATTCAAAGGCCCAGCGTGTCATTTTGAATTACGACAAACACACACTGAGTGTAGTGAAACACGCCACAGCGTTCATCATGTTGCTTTAGATACATTTTATGAAAGTCTGACATTTCACCAGGAAATTAATTAATAAAAACAAACAAATAAACAAATGCTGCTTTCTGTGCATCATTGTTTTTCAATGAATAAAGGATGACCTGTTGTTCTGGTATTTAATTTTGTGGTTTGTGGGAGTTTTTTGATACACTCTTGACTTTAATTAACAGACTTTCAACTTTTAGAGTATCAAGAAGTACAGAAGACTATTGATGAATTCACTTTAAACTATGCAAATTAGCACAGTCCAGACAAAACGCACTGAGGTTAACATCTAACTGAGGCCATGGACTTCTCCCTTGTGAAGTTATGTCCATTATTGTCACAGTATATGACTTTTGATGTCTCACAACCATCCAGTTGCTATCATAGCTTGTGGCTTCAGAGCTGCCCGGCCACAGGACCCGAAATCCAAAGGGGCCTCTGCACTGCTAAAGACATTATCGCTGAGAATAACCCTGTTCTGAGTGTCAGGCTCGGCATGCATGCATGGATGTGTGTGTTTTTGTATGTGCAGTTGTTTTGACCAGTAGTTAAAGATCTGAACATGCAATCGGCTCCTCTGTGGTAAAAACTTTCTGCTTTTTCTTTTTAACTTTTTTGTTGTTTTCATGCATGGCCATCAACCCGGCCTCCACCCCGTCCTCCCTCCCTCCCTCTGTCTCGCTCTTTTCTGCTTCTTGTCTTCATAAAACTGTTTTTAAACTTTGTATATCTTTTTTTCCCTTTTTGATGAGGTTTTGCCCTCCCCTCCGTCTCCGTGCCCTTCTGTTGTCTGTTTTTCTCTCGTTCGTGTCCAACTCTTTATTTGTCTGTCTTTCTTGACAATGAACCTCTGTGACCTCAAAGACTGGTCCTCTTTTATGGGGATAACACTCCACTTAAAAACTGGGACAGCTTCTGTGTCCTGCACAAGAGTTGTTTTTACCAATGTGCCGCCGCGGTTTAACTACCGTTCCAAGGTCGTACGACACAGTTAACGCACAATGACAGCTGTCAGTTCGTCTTAACACCCGGCTGGACCAGAGTCAGTTCTTCTGTCTGTCACTGTGTCACTCACCCCTTTAATATTCTCACAAAAATGACCAGGAAAAGGCCAAACGATTCAGTCTGTGTGTCCCTTGTCAATCTAAAGCACTAGTCACACTTTGATATAATTGACCTCCCTCTCCACCAGTGTGTGTTTTGTGTCTCAAAGCCAGATGGGATAAACTAAGTCCATGTTTTAGTCAGACTTACAAAGCAAAATCCAAGGATTATCTCGGGATGTAACTGAAACACTGTGAGCCTGTTATTGTTTTTTTCACTGTGGCCTTGTTGCAGATTTAAAGTTAAAAAGCCAGAATTAAGACAACAAATGTGATAATGCGTACTCACGTCTAGATTTCAATAGACTGGTGAACACACACACACATATAAATAAAGGTCACACAAAGAAATAGATGATATCCTGTCAGGTGAGGAGGCTGGGTGAGATGTCTGCTTGTGCATTATCAAATATATCAAACAAATTACAAAAATAGTCTGTGAATTTACATAACTTGAAAAACCTGTGAAGAATAACCATTAGATAGCACATAAAAATACAATTATGATATATTTAGGTCTTTATTAAGGACTAAAAAGCCAAAAATTACACATTTAATGTCAAATTTAAACTACAGCCTGTACTGTAGTTATAAAAATAAATATGATTACTTATTATTTGGTTTTTTTTTGTATTTTGTAGTAGTATTTTATGTCTCCAGTAGCAGGAAGGACCTAAAATGCAGATCTCACAGGAAAGCAACAACAACTCAGGGCGCTGCACAACAAAAGCAGGGAAATATAAAACCAAACCAAAGTCCAAGTCACACAAAAAAAACCGACACTACAAAAAATCTAAAAGAGAAACGGGGTGAAACTCAGGAGCAGGAGCAGGAGGAAGTAAGACAAACGAACTGATACAGGACAGAGACAGACACGAGGCTAAATACATGAGGTAACGAGGAACAATGAAACACAGGTGGAGAGGACAATCAAGGAGCAGGTGTAACATGACTGACAGGAAATAACTAGAACACAAGGGAAGAGACTTAACAAAATAAAACAGGAAGTGACATGACAAAGGTTACAACCACTGAAAATACATAAACATGAAACACCAAACTAAACAGGAAATGACAAAAGCAGAGAAACCAAAGTAAGACAAATGAAAACTGAAACTACAAAATAAAAGTAACTCATGAAAAACCAAATACAAGAAATCATAATAAATCCAGACAAACTAAATAGACTACTTTATTTTTTTATAATTAATCAATAAAAAACAAAAATAACTATAACTGATAAACATCTCTAACCTAACAGTGTTACTCTACTGATATATGATGGTTTGTCATGATTTTAATGAATTATATTATATCTTTGCCTAAAATACACGAGTCAAGAGCAATAAACTTAATGATGTGTTAATTTTCCTCCATAAACGTGTCACTTTGATAAAATACTGGTTACAGTGGCATTAAAATGAGGACTAGCTTGTTGTATAATTAAATGTGCATCCTTGTAGAAAAAGCTGAAGATATAAACAATAAGGAAGTACAGTAAGCCAAGGCTTTTAAACATTTACATCATACAAACACTGCACCACATCCAGAACGCGTGCTTCCTTTCTATCACGCTCCAATCAGATGTTGTCACCAGGAGTCAGAGAGGAAATGTTGACAGCCAGGTGTTTGTCGAATGGTCCAAATAGTCATCCAGTGCAGAGGGCTTATGGACAGTCAAGTCAGACTGGAAACTACTTGACAATGAGACACAAGGAATGCCCCCATCCAGTGATGAGGAGGAGATGAAGTCATCAAGTGGCTAAATGAAAACGGAGATCAAGATCATACTCCCAGATGTCGACGAGGGAGAGGTGGAGGAAAGAGCTGATTACAGACGACAGGGGTGGACTTATGTAGCGATGAAGATAGAAAAAAAAAGAAGCATGTAAAAGATAAATCTGAGAGCGAGAGACAGGATGAGTGATAAAGTGGAAAAAAAAGCAGGAAAGATACAGGAAAATGTGCAGGAAGTGAGAAATAAAAGCACCAGAAGAGAGGCAGTTTGTCTTTCTAATTGAAAAGCAAAGAACAAAGACAAGTTTTTACGCACAGGAGGAGATGGAGGGATGCCAAAATACTGAAGACACACACACACACACACACAAAGAAAGAAACACAGCAGCTGGGAAATGACCCAGAGGGAAATCAGAGCTCTGATTGAGGGACACACTGATCAATTAAAACTTTTGCATCATTGTGCATGTGTGTGTGTGTGTGTGTGTGTGTGTGTGTGTGGGCGGGCGAGTGTGCATCCATGTGTGCGAGTGTGTTTAGTGGGCAGCAGAAAAAGCAGATAGCAGGAAATGGAAAGGAAATTAACAAAAATGCTCCGAACATTAGAATTCATGGTTTCACCAGGAGAGATTTTGATTTCCTTCTGGTTAAGTGGGAGAAGAGAGACGCTTTTCTCCTTCCCTCTCTCTTTTTCCATCTTCACCACAAGACAAGGGCAGGCATAACAATGAGAGTGTTGTTTGCTTTCCCCAAAGAGATTCAAATTCAAGCTTTTCTGCCATAATTTACATATAATATGCAATGGCAGAGAGGGACGGAGGGAGGGAAGCAGAGAGAGCCAAGAGGAGAAAAAGAGGAATTATCAAGGGCCATATCAGTTATTATGTTGTCTGTGAAACTGTGTTAGTGTGTGTTATTACTATTCACACATTCCCTGTGTGTGTGTGTGTGTGTGTGTGAGAGATGACTGGTTAGTAAAGTGAAATGTGCTTATTTCAAAGTTTAAATTTAAAGTCTACTCCATTATATTCCAGAAGGTATTTACATGCAGACAAATATCAGGAGGACTCCCGGAGGGTTAGTGGAATAAATCTGAATCTGAAACATGACTCGGAAGTAAAGCTGCCCGGTAACACTCTAGATTGTTGACAAGTTGTAGGAGAGAGTGTACGGTGTGAATAAAGGACGAGGCTCTGTGAAACTTTTGAGAACTAAACAAGCCTGAGACAAAGCCCAGAGTGGCAATTCTTTTTGGCTTGAACCTATTATTTTGGCCTCGAGGACAAGTCAAAGTCATGTTTTTGTGGAGTGTGCTGACAGATTTATCGACCCTATTGGCAGACAATGTGGAGACTGGATTATTTTGCAAAAGCGAAATGTACAATTAGGAGGATGCTTTGTTGTACTTTCATTGGCAAAGTTTTGTAATAACTCTCCTTTTCTTCGATATCTGCATGATTAACTCTGCTTTGGGAAAAGATGGTGCTAAAGACTGTTGCATGTGTGCATGTATGAAACTTGATCTTTTTTGTCAGAGTGCTTCCAAATACTTTATCAAATGACCCTGTTGATTCTCGCTACACGACCTCTGACACCACATTTTGAATCCTTTGAAGAGTCTGGACAAGTGCAAACTTCTTTGACCTGACATTAAAGTCGAAAAATGATCCTCTGCACTGCCAGGAACACATTTGGCAAACAATTTGTTCATTATCTATTCATTCAGACTAGCTTGTATATTTGGTGTAACACAGTCAAACATACCTGAACTAACCTCCAAGTAAGTCACTGAACAGAAATGGGTGATTCTCCAACTGCAGTCAAATCTGGTCAAGATATTTTTCAGAAAATCCAACACATATTTTTAGAAATATTTTGATTTGTTCTACTTCATCACAATGTGTAGAAACATTAACTGATAGTGGTTGAAATGAAATTACATAAATATTATATATTTAAGTGAATAAATAAAGTGATGACAATAGCATTTAGCATTTGTTCAAATCTCAATACATTACCATGCTAATCTCTGTTTTAGAGTTAGCATAAAATATACTCAAAATACACAATATAAAATATTTATAAAATATAAGTATTTTTCTCATTATTTGTAGATTCAAAGGAAATATGAGGTATTTGGAAATGACGACCAATAAACCTACTCTTGGTTTTGCAAAACTTTACCTTGTTTTTTTTCTTGTTTCCCTTCCTAGCATGGAGCTAACACTGCTATCCTGCCATCAGCTCCTGTCACATGACAACTGATGTGGTTGCAAGTCGACGAAGGTTAAAAAAAAAGTTAGAATTTACATTTTGTGGTGGGTGGTGGAGATGACAGGTGTTCTTTTTATGAAAAATAAATAAAATACTAATATATCTTTCAAGCACATGATATTTTTCATTAAAATGAGGAATTTCTGTGTCATTTGTCAATAAAGTTACTATTGAATCAAATTTGATTTCAGTCTTATAAGGGACTGAGAGTCCAAAACCTGGCTAAGGGACCAATTACATTTAGCAATAACACTAATTTATCTATCATAATTTTTTTGTCAGTTCGTCTTTGTGTCTAGTAAGTGCAGCATGAATAAAAAATGACAATCGTTTTTTTTGTTTTTCTTATTTCTGCCTGGGACACAAATTCTTTGATAGTTTGATTGTGGTATTTGCAACACTGTCACCTGCATAAAAGCTGGATTTGCTACATTCACCCTGCATGTGGGGAACACTCATTCCTGCGACTGATGAGCGTTATGAACATGGCAGTGGCAGACAGTGCAGGGAGATGTCTACTCTCAACACATCTGCTGCGTGGCTTCCTATTGCTTTCTGTGTTGTGCTGTAGCGCATCACCCGTGCAGCACACACCCTCGATCACCCACTCCTGATGTCACACATTAGATCAGCCTGTTTTTTGTGCTATTTTCTACAAAACTATTGAAAATAAATTCTCTCATATTCCATACGCCCACGTGTTGCATACATTTCCCTCACAAGCTAAAAGCCGGGCTGTAAACTCAAATACAGACGTGCTGCTCTTATATCACTGAGAGACAGATATGCAGTGGATCAGACAGTCAGTCTGTTTATTATTTGATCAGACAACATCTTGATTTTAGTGGCTGAAAATAAGGAAACCAAAGCTCAGTGGTGTTTGTTTTGCCGTGAATTTTTCATTTTTCACAGGAGATGAAATATTGAAACCTGACCAAACAACTCCGAGCAACAGATCCCGTCCATCTCGACGCTTTCATGTCCCCGCTTGCAGTTTACATTTACACTGGCTCCTTCTCAGTCTAGAAAACACTAATTAAAAACCAAAAAAAAACACGACTTCTGAGACAGCAAAGCGGCCGACTAAAAGACACATTGTGTTAAAATAGATTCACAAAGTTGAATAAGGGAGAATGGAGAGAGCCCCATCAGTGCCGTCTGCTGTCTGATCTCACTGGATAGTTTCTGCTCTGCGTCACTCACACATACACACCGCAGATAATGCAGACAATATGGTCATCACTGTGCTTATAATACCCCCCCCCTCCTCTCCATCTGTACGTCTGTGCCCCCAGCATCTCCTCTACTCTCTGCCCCCCCGCCTCAACATCTTTCATCCCGTCTCCTTTTATCTCCAACCCTCCCTCTGTCCCTCCATCACATCCTCTCTGTCTCTCTTCTCCTTTCCTTTCCTCCACATCTTTTATTGCTTGGTTTCCTTCCTTCACCATTTTTCTTTTAAATTCTACACTAGTAAATAGTTTCAGCTGACTATAAAATTTAGGAGTTCAACATCTCATTGATTGCATGTGATTTGGACGTGTCAGACTTAGGACACAGATTCAGAACTTCAAAACAACAAAGTACCGTATTTTCAGGACTATAAGCCGCTACTTTTTTTCCGATGCTTTGAACCTTGCGGCTTAAACACCGGTGTGGCTCATGTATCGGCGGCACGAAGCTCGTTAGCTTTTTACAAGCTAGCAAGCTCCGTGCCGCCGATACATTTAGCGTGGTCACATCAGACCCGGTCAGAGTGGACCACATGAAACTGTTCGAATAGATTCAATAGCGGCTTATAGACAGGTGCGATCAATAGTCCGGAAAATACGGTAATAGTTTATATCCTGTATTTTGTAGTTTTTACTCAAATTTTCTAGTTTCTACCCAACATTTTGTAGTTTTTACTCACTATTTAATAATTTATAGCCTGTATTTTGTAGTTTTTACTCAAATTTTGTGGTTTCTACCCAACTTTTTTTTTTTGTTTACCCAACATGTGGCAGTTTTTACTCAGTATTTTGTTGTTCTTACCTCAATAAAATAATAAAATAAAGTAAAATGTTCAATTAACACAATTATAGTTTGGGTAAAAACAACAAAATTTGAGTAAAAATATTTTCCCAGTTCTAGGTTAAAACAACCCAACATTTTTTAGTGTGTACACTATGATAATTCACTTTCAGCGCTTTCTTTTGAACTCCTAGGATGTGGTTGTGGTTTAAAAGCTTATGCAATATTCTCTTTTTTAAAATCAACAATTAATCTTTTTTGTTGTTGTTCTTCCAGTATTTGTATCTTCAGATTTGTACTTGTATGTGTTTTTCTCATGCACTTTACCTTAACTTATTATAACGAGCTTTAATTTTCTGTATAAACCTGACGTGTCCTAAAATATCCTCCCTCTCTCTTTACATAATAACTCAGATCTGTAGATGTTGGTGTGAATTTCTTTTTATTTCTGGCCACATTTTACAGGAGATCTTTGTCCTCCTTTCATTCAGGTGCTGGAGATCAGGGCTTGTTCACGTCTCTGTACACGTCATTGGCTCAACAACTTCCCCGAGAGCCGATGGAGTGGAGGAGGTGAGTGCTGCTCCGCTCAATGACAACATCCCATCGCTTGACAAATACAAACCTGCAGCACAAAACTAAAGCACTGAGGATTTACATGACATTTGGTTCCACAAATCAGGACATAAAAGACAAAAAGAAATAAAAGAGAGAATAAAATAAGATGAAAACCTATGGAAGTAGCTATGCTCTGAAGCTGAACTCTGCACCTCACCCAGTAGTCGACTCTTGGTTTTAAGGTTGCCTGACCAAACGTGACACTGAAGAACACGACAAAATAGACTCAATAAAAACACAATAAAATATGGTCATAATCGTGGACCCTTTTGCGTTTTCACAGTTCTCTTCACATTTCAATTGAAGCCTATCTGTAGTAATAACCTGGCTCAATGAAAGGCCTTGCTCCCACTTGATGAGGAATTTGATGAAGAGCAGTTTAGGTCAAATACTATGAGAATAAACCAAAAGTTACTTCTCTGAAATGAAAGATCCAATATCCAGAGGGTATCCTGAATGTAATATATGAATTAAAATATATGCATAAGTACATACAGTGGATAGGATACAGAGGTGTGTAGTCATGATTGTAAACACTCTGCAACTGATCCTGTGAAACTCTGCTTTCATGTCCGTGCAGGACCTACGGTCGAGCACCAAAAATGATCCACCTTGAAGCTAATTTTGTCCAGTTCAAAGAGGAGCTGCTCCCGAAGGAGGGCAACAAGGCTCTTCTCACCTTCCCCTTCCTGCACATCTACTGGACTGACTGCTGTGTGAGTAGAAAACACACACACACACACACACACACACACACACATTGTAATTCTGCGCTACACGGTTGGCAGATCAGATGTGAAGTGTTTTATACTGCTCCTCGGGTTAGTCCAGAGATCTGTAATGAAATCTCAAGTAGATCCACTTCCTTGTGGCAAAAAGAGAAAACGAGTTGGTTAAATGTCAGTTTGATCACCTCCTGACCTGCGTGACCATGTATTTTGTGCAACACACAATGCAGAAGTGGTAATTGGAGTAATTTTCTGTATTCTGTATGACACTATAAACATAAAGACAGGATTAGTTGTGTTTACGTGCAACATGAAATATAGCATCAACATGCAGCTAAATTCTTAAGCTGCGTTCACACCAAATGTGAAGCTAATTTTTACCTCATGTTACTCGCACAAATGGACTGAGCAGTACCATTACCAGAAACCATGACGACCGCCACTTCCACCATCAACAATGAACAAGATCGCAAATATTGTTGCTGTTGAGAAAGTCAGAGAAAAGGTGAAATCGTCGCCTTGTCGGGTTGTGTCATTAAGCTCTGGACGGCCACAGACGGCGACGATAAGGTTGTCATGATATCTCAGCGTCGATTGGTTTTCACGATACCACATGATTTGAATTTTTTGCTAAAGCTTAAACTTTTTCAATTTGCACAGATTTGTGTCTACTTTGATGTGACCTCAGCTTTAACTCTGCTGCTCCCTGCTTGAAAATTCAGAAAGTTAAACACATATTCTGTCCTGAACGTCCAAGTATCACAATCTTGATAGTTATCCATGTGCTTAATGATTGGCATGGCTGCTTGTCTGCCCTCTGGATTCGCAGTAGTAACACAATCTGGGTAAAAATAGGTCACAGACAGCTCTGTATGCAAGATATGCAAACTCATAATTCACTGAGGGGATCATAATTCACTGAGCTAATATCACGTCTGCAGAAGTTGACACACATTAGTTAGTAATGAAGTTGGGAGTGTCATCGTTGTGTTAATGAAAGAAAAGAAAAGTTCAGTCTTTATTATTGTCCACCCGGCTTTACTTGATCCTCTGTGAAGAGGCTGCAGCTCCGAACCGAGCTCGACATCTACTTTGTGAAGCTGCGAACAGAAAGCAGGCAGGAGAAAAACAAGAAGGGAAGCAGGAACCTGCTGCTGCTGACGAAGCAGCTGGTTAGTTTAAGGAAGTGCTGCCATCAGCTCGTGACTCATGACATTTTCTGAGGACTGTGGCTGTAGTGTGAGAGCAGTGAGTGTGTGTGTGTGCAGTACCACCAACACCTCAACACCTGCACAGCATTGAAATTCAGTACAATTCACCTGTAGGAAAAACACTGAAGCTTCAGTGGCTTCATATTTTGTTTCATTTGATCCAGTATAACATGGCGTCATACAGACTCTTAGATGAGTCACTGATTTGACTATTGTGATGGAAATTTGGTGAAAATTGAATTTCAGTGACAGCACATCAGGCTGGTGGCAGACAGAGCTACTGGAAAATGAAACAACTATTATGAGGATCATTTGGAGTCTGCACAATGATTGCAAACAGGTAGAGACTGGATGGAAATGAGGTGTGTTGTATAGAAATATTCAGAGAGGATTACTGAGGGATCGCTCTGTCTTTTTAAATTGACTTAAGGGCACCAGGTTTCAGCTTGCTCATCAGCACAAATAAAATGCACCAACTGAGCAAACAGATCAAAGTTTGGTTCAGATTTGCTTTAGTGTTACTCAGAAATGTATCCCTCTGGGTTTGATATCAGAGTAGTTTATTCAAGTGTTTTGATCAGAAACATTTTAAAACACATTCAGGTGGTGTTACAGTTACATTTCCATAGACTCTACGTGGAATAGACAAAGCTAGCATGATGCCACTAAATGATTTGTTCACTCGTATTTTGAATCCAGGAGTTTTGCATTTGCCGTGTTGGTTTTTTGGAGCCAGAAGTGACCATATTTGGAGATGAGACCTGAAACCAGACCTGTCAATCAAAGTAACCACGCCCCTCTATCTTCCTCTTTTTGAAGTTTAATATGTACTTAATTCTGATTTCTTTTTAAGACAGATTTTTTATTTTTTTTGCAGTCAGCCTCTAGTGGCCATTGGGGGGTATTGCACTTTTTAGAGCCAGTTGCGCTGTCCTGATCCTGGTCCTTTCTCGCTAACACTACACCAACCATGACCTCGTAGTCGCTGCAGGAGGCTTTTTACAGCTAGGTGTAAATAAACAGGTAAACTGTGTCAGAAGAAGTGAAACAAGGTGGATGGAGAGTTACTGAGCAGAAAAACAGGTCTGCAGCTTCCCGTAAAACAACCTGAACACGCTATAAAACCACAGTGCACTATCTATCTGAATATAATGTAAACTACAGGTTGTTATGTTACTGTTCGCATCGAGCCCCTGCACCAACAACACTGCAGCAGTAAAGACAGTGGCTCCTTTATCAAGTTAGTCTCTTCAGTCACAGGACGGTCACACAGAGCTAATCAGGCAATGAAATTCAAACCAACTTTGTGTTACTTCCATGTGCACAGCCCAAAAGAAACAAACTATTTTTAGTTTATTAAAAATCTGTCCAAGCCTTTTGCGGCGCAGTTAATTAAAAGCTTCAAAGAAAGCTCGCCAACGGCTGAATTAAATTGATTCCTCTCAACTTCTGACGGCCTGCGCAGCGTCGTTACAACTCCAAGAATGATCCTACTGCAAGTTCACTTTCAAAACATTGTGTAACACCCGGGCTTCGGTTTCTCCCCCTGCCAGCGGACTGTTACATAATAACTGACTCATCATATTAGATCCCACCTCAAGTTATTTTCCAGCCAATTTAAAACAAACGCTACCCTCAAGCAGCAGTTATTTACGGCACTTCGCTCAGTAAATCCCAGTCACAACATTCACATCAGTGTTATCCAGGTGAGTAGGTTCAGTTATCACAGAGTGAACCTGCTGAATCTTCTGATGGACTTGAAATATATTTTCCTTCATTGTTCAGTCATAATAATCAAAGTGAAAATATTGATTCTGTTTTTATTAAGTGATGTTATGAGATACATCGAGCCACAACAAGAAGTGGTATAGGCTGTAAATAGAAATGAATGAAGCAACTCTGGCTCCAAAATGAGGCCAATGGAGAGAAACAAAATATTGTAATACCCCCTACAGCCACTAGATGCTGCCTCAAGAAAACTCTTCAATTTGAATAATTACCATGAAATACTCAGTCGATACATTTTTCCACAAGTCATTCTGATGTCAGTAGTTAAAATCAAAGTGATCCTGTGGTCCATCTGAAAATCATTTTGTCATTAAGGAGATATTAAGCTTCAACAAGAGGAAGATTTAGGGGTGTAGTTGAAATGATTGACAGGTTTCATCTCCAGTGAGTCTCGACCTGAACTCAAGTCTCATCCACATTGGGCAGGGTTTCATTTTTAAAGAAGAGTTTTTGAGTACCGTATTTTCCGGACTATAAGCCGCTACTTTTTTCCGACGCTTTGAACCTAAACACTGGTGTTTCTCATGTATCGGTGGCTGATGAAGCTAACATGACGTGACCCATTGGAGATTGGCTGTTAAATGTCGCCATGTTGGTTGTTTGAAGCTAGAAATGACCATATTTGGGTATGAAGGGAGGTGTGAGGAGGCGGGTCTGACCTCAAACCTGAGGACACAGCTTAATGGTCATGAGACTTAAGTTTAGGGCTGGTTTCATTGGATTGCAGTTCTGCATTGGCCACATTATTGAGACCCGGTGTGTCTCAGTAGTGGCTTCTGTCACTTCATGCAATACTGGACTGACTCCATGATGCTAAGATCAGAGCTCTTTGGGGACAGTGCCACCTGTTGAAGGACTCCTTTTTCTTTTTGTGGTGGAAAATAGTTTATTATGACTCTTGTTTGTTCATTTTAGCTTTATTGTCATGATGGTGCCACGATATTTAATATAGGCATTTAAAATGTCTGTAAGTTTAGTGCAGTAGTTTATATGTATATATATATATCTACATAAATCAATTGAAGGCCTGCATAATAAAATCAGTGTGTGTTTTATTGTAGGACACAGAGGCGTATAAGACCTCGGTGAAGGAGGACATGATGCGCTGGCAGAACAGCTTGAGGACCCACAGCTCAGCAGACTGGGTCATCATCGTCGTGGAGACCAACGATACCAAGAAAAAGAACAAGACCAACATCCTGCCTCGGTCGTCCATCGTGGACAAGATCCGCAGTGACTTTTGTAACAAGCAGAACGACAGGTTTGGACAGACAACACACTGAGCCCTTGCTTCATAGAGGAACCCGCTTGGCTTCAGCCATCCCCGAGTTAAATACAGGTTGTTGTCGTTTGATCCAGGTGTGTGGTCCTGTCAGATCCTCTGAAGGACTCGTCTCGGTCTCAGGAATCCTGGAATTCCTTACTGCTGAAGCTGCGAACCCTCCTCCTCATGTCCTTCACCAAGAACCTGGGCCGCTTTGAAGACGACATGAGGACGCTGCGAGAGAAACGCACTCAGCCTGGCTGGAGCTTCTGTGAATACTTCATGGTCCAGGTACGGAGAAGATCCAGAGACTGACTGGACTCACACGGCCTTAAAACACTCCCCTCCTCTTATCACCTACTTTATTTCCACTGTGTCCAAAGATAATTACATTTCACCAACAGCAGGATGCTGAGTCGTGCTCTCACTTCACATAAATTCAACACTAACTCTGCTTTGTCCTTTAACTCTGCTTTGTTTGCAGTTGTATTTCTGGTGCCCAGTTGTGACTTGTGTGTGTTGTTGTGCAGGAGGAGCTGGCCTTTGTTTTCGAGATGCTGCAGCAGTTTGAGGATGCCTTGGTCCAGTATGATGAACTAGACGCTCTTTTTACCCAGTATGTCCTTAACTTTGGAGCTGGAGGTACGCAATCACAACTATATACTATCATAAATTCAATATGGCTTTCCTATTTATTTAAAAAAAGAAACTGTGCATGTTTTTTTA
>OOFC01024338.1:12500-19100 GCA_900323345.1 Pseudochromis fuscus | reverse complement strand
TTATCGAGTATTTGGTAGTTTTTATCGAGTATTTGGTAGTTTTTATCCAGTATTTGGTAGTTTTTATCGAGTATTTGGTAGGTTTTACCCAGAATTTGGTAGTTTTTATCCAGTATTTGGTAGTTTTTATCGAGTATTTGGTAGTTTTTATCCTAGTATTTGGTAGGTTTTATCGAGTATTTGGTAGTTTTTATCCAGTATTTGGTAGTTTTTATCCTAGTATTTGGTAGTTTTTATCCTAGTATTTGGTAGTTTTTATCGAGTATTTGGTAGTTTTTATCCAGTATTTGGTAGTTTTTATCCAGTATTTGGTAGTTTTTATCCTAGTATTTGGTAGTTTTTATCGAGTATTTGGTAGGTTTTACCCAGTATTTGGTAGTTTTTATCCAGTATTTGGTAGTTTTTATCCTAGTATTTGGTAGTTTTTATCCAGTATTTGGTAGGTTTTACCCAGTATTTGGTAGTTTTTATCCTAGTATTTGGTAGGTTTTATCGAGTATTTGGTAGTTTTTATCCAGTATTTGGTAGTTTTTATCCGAGTATTTGGTAGTTTTTATCCAGTATTTGGTAGTTTTTATCCAGTATTTGGTAGTTTTTATCCAGTATTTGGTAGTTTTTATCCTAGTATTTGGTAGTTTTTATCCAGTATTTGGTAGTTTTTATCCAGTATTTGGTAGTTTTTATCCTAGTATTTGGTAGTTTTTATCCAGTATTTGGTAGGTTTTACCCAGTATTTGGTAGTTTTTATCCTAGTATTTGGTAGTTTTTATCCAGTATTTGGTAGTTTTTATCGAGTATTTGGTAGTTTTTATCCTAGTATTTGGTAGGTTTTACCCAGTATTTTGTTCTTATGTAAAAAACTACAAAGGTTTGGTTGAATCAATAAAATACTGGGTAAAAACTACCAAATTTTGGCAAATAACATCCCATCTTACTGGGTTAAATCAACCCAGCATGTAGTTAATCCATTATTGACCCAGTCCTGGGTTAAAACAGCCCAGCACTAATTAGCATTAGCATTAGCATAGGATTCTGCTCTTCTGTCTTCCTGGCTGGAGCTTCATATTTAATGACACCTAACTCCTGTGTTGTTGCTTTAGTTCCAACTTGTGAAATGTGTTTGTGCAACAGAAACTGACCCACCTGTACGACACACTGCACCGTGCCTACACTAAAGTGATGGAGGTGATGCACAGCGGCAAGAGGCTGCTGGGCACATACTTCAGAGTGGCCTTCTTTGGACAGGTATGTCTCAGAAACTCAAACATCTGTGAGACACTAACCAGTTTTTCTCTCGCATGAAGCCACCTGAGTGCAAACTGTTGATAAAAGCATGATGATCATCTTATCTCTGGCTGTGTGCAGTGCAGTAACACACCCATACACATGCTGACACACACATGAATCCTTTTTAACTGAGATTTCTCTTCTTCTCCCAACCCTCCCCTGAAGGCTGCGGTAAGTGTGTAGAGGTGTTTGTGTGGACCTGGTGTCGTCTCCCACGTCACTGTCTCCATGTTAGTTGTCGGTGGTGTAGATGTAGCTCTGGTGTTACAAAGATCAGTTATTGTGGCACATGCATGTTCTTAAAGCAACATCACACAGACCTGCTGTCCTGTGTGATGTTGCTGTGGGTAACCTCCACATTAACCTTTCCCTTGATTAACATGTCACCTCTGGGACCCCCCCTCCACACACACCCCTACCCATCAGTGATTTTACTGCCCACCCACCCACTCGTCTGTGTACTTTTCCACAGATTCTCCACACGGCAGCTGTTCTGTCTGCATGTGTAGCTCTAAATACACGGCTGATATCTGCATGTTTTCCCCTAAACTAGTTTCAATCACCTCACCTAGATTCAACAAATGAAGTGTGTTTCCATCAGCATCTCTTTTCAGTAGTGCTTCCTCTTGCAGGGCTTCTTTGAGGATGAGGATGGGAAGGAATACATCTACAAGGAGCCAAAGTTCACCCCGCTGTCTGAGATCTCCCAGAGGCTCCTCAAGCTCTACTCTGATAAATTTGGCCAGGAGAACGTGAAGATCATCCAGGACTCTGGCAGGGTGGGATCACATTTGTGTGTGTGTTCATATGACTTTAACAGTGAGTGGTAGCAGTTGTGCAATGGTCTGGGGAGAACATGTTGTTGTAGGTTTGTGGAGCAAAGTGCAGGAAAGTGCAGGATTACACAGCAAATATCTGCAAGTGAAGTTTCTTCCATGTGTTTATCAGCAGAGTCATGTACTGGTAGTATTTACTAAAAGTTTCTTCAGGAAAACAGTTGCTGTGTGCAGTCTGCAGTGGTTGTTTTGCAGACTCAACTCTTGTGATTCTTAGTTTAACCCTTAAAGTTTAAAGGGATAATGTGATATGTTTGACAATGTGCTAATTGATTATCTTGCCGAGATGCAGATAAAAAATACCATTCTTGTGTCCTAATATAAAACTTGAGCTTGAGGATGTTAGCTTAGCTTAGCACAGAGACTGGAAACCTGAAGAAACAACTTTACTGTTCAGGCCCCTCTAAATGTCACTATACTTTGTTTCCTTCGTCTCTCACTCAAACTGTGTCAGAAATAATAAATTACATAGCTAGCAACTGTCAGTGAAAGGCTACAGTCACTAACTGTTGTCGCAAGCTAGCCAATTAAGCTAACTTGCACATAAAGATATTGTTATAGTTTAATCCAGGACACAACAGATGACACAGTGTGTCTGTGTGTAACCTGTAACCCCACAGAATAACATAGTGTCCTTGAGCAAGGCATTGGACCCTCAGTTGCTCCCACAGACTGTTTACAGAAATGGATGAAGGAAGTGTGATGTCACCTGCTGGTTTGTGGACATTTTAAAGCCAGGAGTTTGGTTTTTGAACGCCACCATGTTGGTTGTTTGGAGCCAGAAGTGACCATATTTGGATATGAGGGGAGGAGTGAGGGGGCGGGGCTGACCCTTGAACCTGGGGACACTGTCCAATGTGGATGATAAGAAGACTCATCTACATTTATAAATATATTGACTTGACTATTTCATGACTTAAATTGTTTTGTTTGAAGTCAGTTGGAGTCAGAGATTGTTGGAGACAACATCTAGTGGCCGTTGGGAGTACTGCACTTTGTACTTGTGCAGTGACCTCATTTTTGAGACACACTTACTTTGTCCATTTCTATGAACAGTTACACCCTTAAAACCACAAGAAGGAAAAAAGTACATGGTCAGTCAAAGGTCCAAGCTGGCTGTTTTATCTCACTTCCCTGTTTTATGCTGAATGACCTTCATTGACCCCTGGCTTCATCATAGTAGACGACCATGACAGCGGTGTTGATCACTGACCACCTACGTGTTACCTCACTGCAGGACTATCTTAAATATCTTCTCTGCTCCCCCAGGTAAACCCCAAAGACCTGGACCTGAAGTACGCCTACATCCAGGTGACCCACGTCACGCCCTACCTGGACGACAAGGAGCTGGAGGACAGGAAGACCGACTTTGAGAAGAGCCACAACATCCGTCGCTTCGTGTTCGAGACCCCGTTCACCGTGTCGGGCAAGAAGCAGGGCGGCGTGGAGGAGCAGTGTAAACGCCGGACGATCCTGACCAGTAGGTCTCACGCTGATAAAAAATCTGTGTCCCCAGAAGCTGTTTCAACATCGTTTCCAATCTTATCAGAGGAGTCAGATCAGGAGATGATGCTGTGTGAGTGTTTTGACTTGGTGCCAGTCAGATAAGTGAGGAGAGGTTTATTACTGCACCGTCCATTTATTCCAAGGTTCAGGTGTTATCTCAACTTGTTAATAATCACGCTGACTGATAGTGACTCGGCTGCACTTGGGACTGTTTACATGCACACTATATGTGGCTGGTTACCATGGAGACACATGATGGCACATGTGTGAGAGGTGTTTACATCCCCGACATTAAATTTACTTTTTCTCCCTCAAACCCCCGCCTCAGCCACCCACTGCTTCCCGTACGTGAAGAAGCGCATCGCGGTCATGTACCAGCACCAGACCGACCTCAGCCCCATCGAGGTGGCCATAGACGAGATGAGTGCCAAGGTGGCCGAGCTGCGGCTGCTGTGCTCGGCCTCGGAGGTGGACATGATCCGCCTGCAGCTCAAACTGCAGGGCAGCATCAGTGTTCAGGTACGGCACAAACCAGGTCACGTTATCATTTCAGTCATTGTTCAATCGCTAATCTTTCACCTCGGGATTTTTCCAGGTCAATGCTGGTCCTCTCGCTTACGCCAGAGCCTTCCTGGATGACAGCAGTGCCAAGAAATACCCAGACAACAAGGTCAAACAGCTGAAAGAGGTGTTCAGGTACTGACTGCTGACACATGCACAGAGCTGACATTTGCAATGAAATCGAGTTTACAAACATAAAAAACACCATTATGTACAGTGTATGTTGTGTAGATGTATGTAAAGGTGTACAGTGCACGGTCCACATTATTAGGTACAGACAGTAACATGCTGGGACATCTCTCTTCAGGCAGTTTGTGGACGCCTGTGGTCAGGGGCTGGGGGTGAACGAGAGGCTGATCAAAGAAGACCAGCAGGAGTATCACGATGAGATGAAGGCCAACTACAGGGACCTGACCCGGGAGCTGTCCAGCATCATGCACGAACAGGTAGGAGCTCATCAACATCTGCTTCATCACCACAATACAACAAGAAAGCAAAGAGATGTATTATTTATTACAGGGGTTTCTTTGTTGTCATGCTTGTAATTTGTCAGATTTTGATTGGAGGTCCGTCCTCACTATAAAGCACTGTCCTCCTCTTCTCAGTTACTAACCATGTGTCTTATCTCCTGCTCTCTCTGTGCTGGCCCGAGCAGATTGGATGGTAATGCTGCTTTTGTCATTTTATTAAGGGACTGTGTGACAATTACAACTCTTCTGTCTATTAAATATTTTTTAGATACTCTTTTATTTTGAAAAACTGCATTACTCCCTCACTAATCCTTCAGAATGATGAAGTCTACTCTGTACAGCCAGACACTGAGCCTCTGAGCCTCATCTTCCTCCCTGACTGTTTCCTCCAGATAAACCCTGTGGACGACGGTACGAGGAGCCCTCTGTCCGACTCTATGGGCATCTTCAACGCCATCAGCGGCACGCCAACCAGTGCCAACCCACACGGCTCCACCACCATCCTGTGACGTGGAGGCTTCACCTCACTGATGAGGCTCCCTGAGGACCACACTACTCCAAACCACCGTCTGTCAAACTGGAAAACCTGCGTCTGCCCCGTTGTTGTTGTTTCCTATGGAGACTCACAGTTTAATGTGGACTTCTCTGGGTCCTGTCTCCTCATGGATGGACTGTTGATTCACACGTGATGACTCAGCAAGCATGTGTCCAGTACTGTGACTGACAACATGATGTTATCTTCTTCTGCCTGAAGCCCCGCCCCCAACATGCTGTCCAGGGGTTCAGTGTTGGACCCCAGTCTCCTCTGTATCTGTTTTTACCTTCAGGGCTCCCAGTCATGTACAGTGTTTGTAAGAGAGACATAAATAAAGAGACGCCGCTGCTGTAACCGTGCACACAGTCCCGAGCTGATGCACAGTATTTTTTACATTTCCTGTTTTCTATTGTTTTCCACTGCGGCACAGTTACAGCAGAGGCAGCATCAGAGTTTATCTTTTAGAATAATTCGCTCTATTTTAGGCCAATGGACGTGTATAGAAACTGTCTCAAGCCAAGTCAACAACCAGGATGTTTGAACCTATTTTCTGTAAAGACAAGTGTGTGCAATATTTTTTATTGTTACCATGGCTACCTACTGCACAGAAAAGCCCTCTCGCCAAAGACATTAGAAAACAAGGCTGTGCAATGAAAGACAAGGGTGCAACAGTTTGTAATCTCCCCCCTTTGTTTCTTTGTCTGTCGTGTAGACGCCTTTTATTATCTGTGAGGTCAAATAAAAAAAACATTTTTACTCAATGACTCATGTAAATATGTTGAAGACTTACAAATAAATAAAATCTGTGATAATACTTTGTTGCTAATGATTCCTTTGTTGTGCTGATCAGGTGATGACGTCACTGATCTGTTTGCTGCTTTTAATTGTGTGACAGGAAGCTGTGTTGTTTGTGTTGGTGTTGACAGAGTAGATGGTCCTGGGTCCTCAGACAGACCTCCAGCTGCAGGTGTGACCACTGCAGCTCTGGCTGCTACTGATGATGTGCAGGACGACTTCATATGTTGTTACTATGGGCAAGTTTTAAATACCCCCAGAGAATATCTTTACATTTTTACCATTTTTAAAAATTGTAATTTGTTATACACCAATACAACCCTTATTTCTCAGATTTCACTAATATGCATGAATTTATGTCCACTAACTAAATAAATAGCTAAAACTGCAATAAACCACAGAAGATCTTTTTTTAACATATATTTTTCTAAATACAGAAATGTCATGATCATAATTATTTTGTTGTTGTTTGTGCCTTTTGCTGGATTTCAGTGAACCCAAGGGAGCAGCAAGAAATATTAAGCAAAAACAAAAAGATGTGAATCATTTCTTTTGAGATGCTAAACGTTCAGTGGGGTCAAAGGATAATAGGAGGGTTATTGTTGTTATT
>OOFC01024338.1:0-10000 GCA_900323345.1 Pseudochromis fuscus | reverse complement strand
TGATCCAGATACATTAGAAAATTAAAATCTCATTTGCCCATTTAAGGGTTAAAAAAATCCTCCATAAGTGAAATACATAAATATTTCTAGCAACATGTACTTCAAGTATTAGAAATACTTGTGCTGAAAATGTCTCGTATGATACTTTGATCTACTTTGTAATGTACCTGTAGTTTAGTCCAGTGGCTCTCAGCCTGAGGGACTGGCCCCTCCACAGGGTCACACGATCAATCTGATTGATTGTCACATGATTAATGTGAGAGAAACGAAGAAAAAACTAAAACCTGATGCAAACATTTCTCTTCATGTTTTGACTTTTTTTTGTTGTGTCTGGATTATTGGAGAGTCGGAGACATCTACTGCTAACTATGCTAACCCCTCACAAGCTAAACCAGCTGCAAACCACTGGATTCACAAATGTAGCAAGAAAATAGTATAAACCAAATGGAAACAGTGTGTGAAGCAGAATCACAGTGAAACTCATCTGAAGTGTTTTTACAAATATAAATATATGAAGTTAGCTCCATCTGTTCCCTCTGCTCTGCAGCCGTGCTCGTCTTGTACTTCACCTACTTCTTCAAGTGGGACGATGACTTCGCCACCACCATCTACCACACCTTCGTGGCGCTCTGCTACCTGACGCCCATCCTGGGAGCCATCGTGGCCGATTCATGGCTCGGCAAGTTCAAGTGAGTGTGACCGTCCTGCAGAGTGGAAACAGAGGGACAGGTTCCCGCTGTCCTCTCTGTTGAAGGGTCAACGTGTATCTGTCAGAATCAGCTGTTAAGTTTCATCCTTGGATTTTTGACCCTGGTTTATCTTATCTCGCTCCTCGTCCCTTCGTGCAGGACCATTGTTTACCTGTCCATCGTCTACGCGCTGGGACAGGTCATCCTGGCTGTAAGTGCCATCCATGACATCACGGACACCAACAGGGACGGCACCCCCGACAACATGACCCTACACATGTGAGCTGAACCCTCAGAGAGTCACAGTGTCCCGCCCTGACAGACACGTCCTGACCTGTCCTGTTTGTCCTCAGATCTCTGTCCATGGTGGGACTGCTGCTCATTGCAGTGGGGACAGGAGGCATCAAACCCTGCGTGGCCGCCTTCGGTGGAGACCAGTTTGAAGAGCATCAGGTTAGACACACAGAGGAGAGGACTGGTCCAGTTACAGACACACCTCAGTCCTCCCATGAAGCAGTAACACATCTGACCACTAAATAACTTCAACTGGTTATTGTCAATGAATCCAACAGTAAAACATGTTGAACACCAGAGTTTACATGATGTGGATGAATATTACATTCAACCAACTGGAGAAATCATAATAATGACAACTGATGTGATGCTTTAAAAACAACTCAATGGTTATGAGATTGTGTCATTGTAAAATATTTTTCTCATAATAACTTAAACAGTTAAACAGTCTCATAATGATGTAGTTTACTCTTATTTATGAGTTTTCCCATAACACATGATAACACATGATAACACATGATGAGGTGGTTTTGATTTTATTCTCATAATCATGAGATGATTAACTTCTCATAAATCACGAGGCAGGAGTTGTATAATTATGAAATAGTTTACTTATGTATGTAGAAGAGTCTGAGTCATGATCAGATTACCGTATTTTCCGGACTATAAGCTGCTACTTTTTTCCGACGCTTTGAACTTAAACACCGGTGTGGCTCATGTAGCTTTTTACAAGCTAGCAAGCTCCGCGCCACCGATACATTTAGCCTCATCACATCAGACCCAGTCAGAGTGGACCACATGAAACTGTTGGAATAAATTCAATAGCGGCTTATAGGCAGGTGCTCTAAATAGTCCGGAAAATACGGTAATTAAATTTTTTATTTTTGAGAGTCCAGTGTAGCTTCAGAGAATCACAGTTTATCTACATCTTGTTTTTATTTATTTATCTATTTACAACCAAAATACCAAAGACATTTTTCCACAAACATAACTGTTAGTATCTCCGCAAACGTGAAGCAGTGAAAGTGTCTTGTAACCTTTAAAAACCCACTGGATTCTTTGACATTAGTTCATAGGATGGACATTATCTTTTTTATCTTTATATTCAAACAAGTGTCACACATGAGGACAAACAGGTGGTGTGATGCATGTGGTGTTTCCACTGCACATACATCACATAATCACACATATGAGCCTCTATCCACACATGTGGTGACATCATGCAGCTGCAGGTAAACACACACGCAGACACGGACCCTCCCCTGAAACACCACAGCAGTTCAAACTCCTCACTCAGCTAATAATCACATGTACTCAGCACTTCTTGTATCTGTGCTTCATCCCTGTGAGCTGTTCATTAACTAATAACCTGCAGCCTCCCTCCCTTTATTACACTGTTCAAGGCCGGGACAAAGATTACTGCACCATATTAATAACTCAGGTGGATGTTATGCAAGAGTCAGCAGCTTGATGCTAACAACATGTTGGACTGTGTGTGTGTGTGTGTGTGTGTGTGACAGGAGAAGCAGAGGACCACCTTCTTCTCCATCTTCTACCTGTCCATCAACGCTGGCAGTCTGCTGTCCACCGTCATCACCCCCATCCTCAGAGGTACATCCTGCAGCTGACACCTGCACAAACACACAATATGTTGCATTGTAGCATGTGTTGATGTGTGTGTGTGTGTGTGTGTGTGTTTTCCAGCTCAGGAGTGTGGTATTTACACCCAGCAGGAGTGCTACCCGCTGGCCTTCGGTGTCCCTGCTGCTCTCATGGTGGTGGCTCTGAGTAAGGACGTCATGCTAACACCTGTGTGGCTGATGGTGAACACAGTGATGCTGCTGCTGACCTCTGACCTCTTTCCTGTGTGTGTTTGCAGTTGTGTTCATTGTTGGAAGTGGGATGTACAATAAGACTGCCCCACAAGGAAACATCTTGGTGAAAGTCTGCAAATGCATCGGGGTAAGTGGCTCCTCACACACACTTTTCAAAGTGGACAGGGTCCACTGGGTCCTGGTGTGAACCATGGTTCCTCTCTGCAGTTTGCCATCAAGAACCGCTTCAGGCACCGTTCCTCTCAGTATCCGAAGAGAGAGCACTGGATGGACTGGGCTGAGGAGAAATATGATGTAGGTGCAGACACACACACACACACACACACACACACACACACAGCAGCATGGAGGAGTCCTGACCACTCTCTGTGCCTTGCTGTAGAAACTTCTGATCGCCCAGGTGAAGATGGTGCTGAAGGTGCTGTTCCTCTACATCCCTCTGCCCATGTTCTGGGCTCTCTTTGACCAGCAGGTGTGTACACTGCCCTCATCTGTCCACCACACACTGTCGATAAAAATGGACGAAGCAAGTGTTGAGGGAGGAGCGAGGAAGTGGTTCTGACCTTTGAACCCGTGGTCACTGCTCAATGTGTATGAAGCTGGAGCTCAGGGGTGATCTCACTGGAGACCAGAGCTGTCAGTCAAATTAACCCCGCCCCTAACTCCTCCCACCAGATCTCTGAGAAGTAGTAGAATTTATCTAATGATCAGAACGTATTGACTAAATATTTCAGGATTGAAAATGAGGATTTTTGAACTGAAGTCAGTTGGATCCAGAGTTTTTTGAACCCAGCACCTAGTGGCTGTTGGTGGTATTGCACTTTTTTGCACATCTGCATTGACCTCATAGCCCCACTTGCTTCAACCATTTCTATAAACAGTCTTTGGTCCAGACTGTCTCTAAATAACATTTCACAGTAAAGACAGATCCACACAGACTGACTGTGTTTCCTCCACAGGGATCCAGGTGGACCCTCCAGGCCACCACCATGGACGGCAACTTTGTCAGTGGTTTATTCCTTTTTTCTTTCTTCCATGTCACAGTTAAAACCACAAAAGTGAATTTACTGAAATGAACTTCTGTCTTTTTCCTCCAACAGGGACTCCTCATCATCCAGCCCGATCAGATGCAGGTGAGACTCTTGTGTTTGCTCCTCCTGACATGAACTCACAGATCAGGCCACAGTCCATCACACTGACTCGTCTTCTTCTCACCAGACCGTCAACCCCATCTTGATCCTGGTCATGGTGCCGATCATGGACAACATCATCTACCCACTGATCGCCAAGTGCAAGCTGAACTTCACGTGAGTTCTTTGTTTGGTTATTGGTAATAATCTCAGTTGTTTATCCACAGCTATTTCAACCATTGATCAATGAGACCATCTCTGTTCTCATTGTTTTCACTATTACTGACCTATTTTAATCTGTTACATCTTATTTCTTAGTTTTTTTTGTGTATTTTAGTTCAAGTACATATACATACAAGTAAATCATTACTACAATACAAGTAAATACACTGCATGTCAATTATAGTGTATATATACTTACTGAGGTAAATAGATATATATGTACAAATCAGTCAGTGTGTGTGTGTGTGTGTGTGTGTGCAGGCCGTTGAAGAGGATGACTGTGGGGATGTTGTTCGCTGCCCTGGCGTTCGTGTCTGCCGCCCTGGTGCAGATCCAGATTGATGTAAGTGTAACACACTTTAAGGACAAACACCTACACACTGACATCATGTGACACTCACCTGGTCAACTTCCTCCTCCAGCAAACGCTGCCCAACTTCCCCTCTGAGTCTGTGGGCCAAGCCAAGTTCATCAACACGCTCAACCGGCCGGTGGACTGCAAGGCTGGGATCCACAACTTCACGCTGCAGCCGTTCACGGTACTGCACACACACTGCACACACACTGCACACACACTGCATGTAGTAATGTGTGGAGGAGAGGATGATGATGTTTTCTCCTGCAGGCCAGTGACGACTACATGGACTTTGAGGGATCATTTGAACTGAACCTAGGAGCTGATGCTAGCTATTTAGCCAATGTACCGGCTGGCACTCGGTACACCTTCACCATCATTCAGGATGGAGCGCTCCCCAGATATCAAGAGGTGGGCGGGGCTTGTTGCACTTTTCATTTTTATCATCAGTGTTTCTTTTATGTACAAAGATGTGGGGAGCTAAACTTTTTGTCTCTCTCCAGTTTGAAGACCTCAATAAAAAACCAGAGAAGGGCCGTAACGCTATGAGGCAAGTTTCACTCTGGTACAAACCTCATGGACATGTGGTCTGATACTTTGTTATGTGTTCTCACCTCTTGTGTGTTGAACTCTCCTCCCCCAGATTTTTCAATGGTTTTCACTCAGAGCTGAACGTAACTGTGGCGGACAAGATGCTCGGGCCAATCGTTACCAACAACATGTCTGAATATGTTAACATTTCACGGGGAGAGTAAGGCTGATCTTTTGTACTACAAGTCACATATTAATACAAGTGAGAGGTCCTGGCTCTGACTGATGTGATCTTCCTGCAGTGCTCAGTTTGTCATCATAGACCCTGCTGGAAATGAATGTCCCTACACTCAGAGCCTGGGCTTTGGCAGCTCCTACACCTTGATCATCCCGTCCACCTTCACATTTGGCCCAAATGTAAGTGGTGATTACATGCTGAGTCACACTGTAGCTCGAGTGTATTTTTTCTGATTGACACGTGGGCTCTTGTCTGTGGACTGCAGTGTCACGAGAGCATCCGGCAAGTGATGGACATCAGTCCAAACTCCTTCCACATGGCCTGGCAGATTCCTCAGTATTTCCTCATGACTGTGGGAGAGGTGGTCTTCTCTGTCACAGGCCTGGAGTTCTCCTACTCACAGGTAGGGGGAGCTCTCCTTATAAATCCCACAAAGACTGTATGTAGAAAAACTGGATGAAGTTTACGTCACATCACCCATTTGTTTGTGGACTGGCCACCATGTTGGTTTTTCGGAACCAGAAGTGACCATATTTGGATATAAAGGGAGGAGTGAGGAGGCGGGTCTGACCCTTGAACCTGAGGACACTGTCCAATGAATGACCACTGAATGAACCACCTATAAATCATTGGAGACCTGAGCTGTCAATCAAACCAACCACTTTGAATTCAACTGGGGACAGTTTTTAGTAGCCAGCCTCCAGTGGCCGTCGGTGGTATTGCACTTTTAAGACCTAGTGGTTACATCCATCCAGTTTCTCTACAGTCTATGATATCTGAAAACCACAGAAAGACTGATGATGTTACTCTTGATGTCTTATCAGTTTCTACCTCATCTCGTGTCTTTCTTGCGCTCAGGCACCCAGCAACATGAAGTCTGTGCTGCAGGCTGGTTGGCTGTTAACTGTTGCTGTGGGTAACATCATTGTGCTCATCATCGCAGAGGCCGCCACCCTCCCAGATCAGGTGCGTGAATTAAACACTGTCGTCACTACCAAGTTCATTTGATGGGAGATAAACACCACATATTCATAAGAACCTTCAACAACAAAACTGATGTGTCACTGCAATGGTTTACAAAATTAGACATGAGAGCGTGGATTCATTCAGTCTCTTTGATTGTTTTTATTTCAAAAACCTGCTTTCACACTAGCAAAGCTGTCACAGCCTTCACCACATCAAGCTTTTTATTGAGTGATACACTTAAAAAAGACCATGGATATACCAGTGGTTGAAGCACTGAGTTACTGAAATGACTCAGAAAGCTTTGAAATCTACTGAACATCATACAGTTAGCGTGTGAGCATAGAGTAGCTCACATGGTTTTCTAAGGTTTTCTAACAGAGTCTCATGGCTAAACACGATGCAATTAACAATGTATCTGCTGCCATCAATGTTCTCACTTCACTCTCTACAAGCAAATTTACAAAAATGTGAAATATTCCTTTAAGCTTTGCTCCAGTTAAACCCTGAATGTGTGCTGCTTGTTCTCAGTGGGCCGAGTACATCCTCTTCGCCTCGCTGCTGGTGGTGGTGTGTGTCATCTTTGCCATCATGGCCTACTTCTACACCTACACCGACCCGGCAAAGATCGAGGCTCAGTTTGCCCACATGGAGCCTGAGGACAAGGAGAAGAGGAAGAGTTTGGAGATGGCCCAGAGGAGGAGGAGCTCGGATTACAACGAGAAGAAGGAACAACAGACCAGGATGTAAAGCGACCGCTCTCTATGGCTCTCTGTATAAGATGCTGCTGGGTCTCAGTGTCTGTGACCACTCGTTCCTGCACAGCTGATCGTGCAGTGCTTCGAACACAGGAGCGAGCTTTGATGCTGAGCTCCTGGTGGACAGTGTTATTGAAGGATTTTGGCCGGGATAATTCTCACACCGTTATCCACAAACCAAATCTTTAGACAGTATAACTTTTTATAGGTTACTTACTAATTCAAGTCCTTATTGGTTGGTAATTTACTTTTTTTTGGCTCTAAATGAGTTTTTACAATCATTTAAGTTGCACTGTGTAGCATCATCTCTAAGTGATTTGTTGTTTCATCGTCTTTTGTAATGTGCTGACGTGCAGTTACAAAGAAACACTCCAATATTTGTATTTATTTCCAAGCACAGTGTTTTATGTATTGTAATATATTGTCATATGTTTTATATGTAGAGAGATATGACGCTCACATCTGCTCCAGCGGAGGAATTTAACACAGAACGCTTATTTAGTCAGAAATGTTTCATATTCAGAGTCAGATTTTACTTTTGACCCGGGATAATATGGTTCATCAAGGTCTTCAATAAAGAGACAACAAAGAGAGCATTGTTAATAAAATCAGTGCTTTCATTACTCCTATGAAATGTCATTATTTTGAATCAGTGTTTATATTCTCAGAGATGTGTAATCTGCAGTTGAATATGCATTAAAATACAAATGTTTACAGACAGTCTGGATGCTGCTGATTGCTGATTGGATGAAGATGAAGAGTTTCTGAGTCTGACTCTTCAGCACTGACACATGTAGCTTTGAAACAGAGCTACGATCATTTCAAATCTTCAAACCACAGAAGGAAACACGTTTATGATTCAGTCCGTGTTGCAGCGTCTTCTAACTCAAAACAATAACGTGAAATCATCCACTCATGCTTCTTGGTTTCTTTGCACCAAGAAACGACTACAAAAAAAATTAAATACAAACATTAAAAAATTTCAATCACATCAATGCACGAGCTACATGCTACAAAACAAGAAACTCAAATTTAACAGAGTCCGTACCTGTGAATCTGGAAACTACGTAAAACGTTCATGGAAGCCGCCATCTTGCGCCGCCATGTTTCTACGGTAGCCCAGAAGGAACAATCCACAGAAGCGTTTATGTTTTGATGCTGTGGCGGCAGCGAGAATTTGGTTAGCTTTGGTTAGCTTGATCAACAGGTGTTTTCATCAATGACAGCAGCGCTGAAGTCGAGTCTCATCCACACTGGACAGTGTCCTCAGGTTCAAGGGTCACACCCGCCTCCTCACGCCTCTCATCATATCCAAATATGGTCACTTCCGGCTCCAAGTATGGCGACGTTGAAATACCAAACACCTGGCTTCAAAACCAGTCCACAAACCACCAGGTGACCCACACCTGCTTCCATTTCCATATACAGTCTATTGCTGTACTACACAAGTGGTAATTAATTCAAGTTGCTTGCAATCTTAAACCTCACCGCTAGATGGCAGTATTTTCTATTCACTGTTAAATACATTATTATACTTTTCAGATGACTCATGTTATATACAGTGGTGTATCTTGACTAAAGTAACAACATACATGTGTTTAATTAGAGGCCTTATGATCCATAATGGTCTTACATCACTGTCTGACCCCCTATAAGTATTAAAATGATCACACTGATGTTCCCATCTGGACATGACACATGGAGGACACATGGTTCTCAGTTAGCATTAGATCTTTATTTCTCATGTCACTTTGAAAGCTTACAAGGAGCTTACATTTAACTTGGGAATTCTCAAATGACACAAGCAAAGATTATATACAGTACTATAAACTGTCAGCTATGATAAAGGAGACCAAATGTACACATTTTGTAGTTATTTCCGTAGCATATGTTTTTCTGTAAGGTATAGATATTTTTTTGCCAAAGGCAGGTGCCCGTATCCATAAAGCATTCCATATTTCCATACTTAACTCTTTGCAGTTATAAAAATATCAGATATTTCTTAATTTCTTTCAATCCCTGTGTTGACAAGTGCGTCTTGATGCAACTCCTCAACATTATTGCTGCATTAGCACAGTAGTAAATTCTGGAACTCTTAAGTAAACATATATAGTAAAACATGGCTATTAGCAACTTTTTTCGGGTTGTTTTTTTCTCTCCTCGTACAGGTTTACTTTAAATACTCGACACACTTTCAAAGTGCAAAAAACTGATCTGAAAATTAGAAAACAACAACAAAAAAAGGTGCAAATCATACTACAAATATCTGGTGAGAGCATAAAAGAGGACATGGCACTTCTATAGCATGGTGTGGAGGTGAGAACAGAAATGTGTGGAGTGAGGATATAACGGATCCTTTCTGCAGCTTGGCTTGTCCTGTTTCATTTGGCCGAAGTGTCGGGATGTGATTGCCTTCTGTGGTCGTCCCCCCCCGCCCCCCGCCCGCCTCCACTTTAGCTCAAGGAGAAATTACAAGCCGAGGAAAAATAATACTTCAACATGATATCAGCGGCTCCTCCTCCTCGTAATCGTCCTCTACCTTGGTTCTCGTCCTACGCAATTTCAAAACTGACTTAAATTGTCTAAACAATAAAAAGTACAGGAAGCAGTTTCTCTCCCGACTACAACAACAAAAGGAGAAGCTCCTGCCTCTAAACAAGCTTAGTATGGGAGTTAGTCGCAGGATTCAGCAGGTGATTGAAATGGAAGATTGAAACTCAGTCGAAAGAAAAAACACTGATGAACTTCACTCGCCGACGAGCAGAAACTAAAAGGTGATGAAATGCCAGACGTGTGCATCTCAAAAAAGGCAAGGCATTTTCTGTTCTTTCTCTCGGAGTAACGTTTTGAGATCTTTAAATTATCTACTTTTTAAACATTATCAGTATCTACAAAATGCGCATGACCATTTTGTACACAGTGATTCATTTCCCGCAATGACAAACTTGTAATCATGTACAGCATGGCGACCCCCTCCCTCCCCCC
>OOFC01024331.1:0-14288 GCA_900323345.1 Pseudochromis fuscus | reverse complement strand
GCTAAAGGGAATGTCAACAAAACAGTCAGATAAGTCAGTCAGTCAAACTTTATTAATAGAAAACAAACCAACGTTCTGACAACTCCGTTCACTCCCAAAACAAGCTAGTACATTCACAATACGGTACCGTACGTACCAGTAGCTCTTACCGGTATTTGCGTCGCCTTCGTTGAAAACAATGTATTTCCAACTCCATTTGTCACAGTTCAAAGCTACATGAACAGCTGTTTTATCTTTTTTCCAACGTAACGTCACAAACGTGGAGGGAACTTTTCATGGTTCAGTAAACACGTAAAAGAAACAGTCTGATACCGCTACGGTAAATCAAACGTTAGTGCAATCACAATACACGCCCCCTGACTACGGTAGACATAATTAACCAATATTGATCCATATATAAGGCGCATCGGATTATAAGGCGCACTGTCGGTTTTTGAGAAAATTAAAGGCTTTTAGGTGCGCCTTATAGTGCGGAAAATACGGTAATCTTTTTGTTTCTCACAGACTCTCAAAGTGTTTCACAAAAGCAATATTCATAAATGGAAAAAGCCATGAAGCCAAACATTTACCTCAAGGTAGAGGCTGATATCTACACCACATGAAGTAGTGTTTTATGATCAGCGTTTTTCTCTCTCTCTCTCTCTTTTTCATGACTGTACCAAATTGTTTCTTCTAAAGTGCAGTATCTGGCTCATAAACTGCCAAAAGTTCCCAAGGCGAAATGAGCCGACTCTGTAATTGTCTAAGTGGTCGGGTGTGTGTATGTGATTGGAAAAGAGCAAAAAGAGGAGATGGCAAAAGGAAGAAGGAGTGAGACTTATTAGTGGCAGAGGCAGAAAAGTAAATCCTGTGTGGGTGTGTTTTAGCGTGGAGTTGCTCGCTAACGTCTTATTCAAAGGATCATTTATTCATAGAGGCCTGTGACGCGCTAAGCTTTCAATTCTGAACATCAATAGAGCTTAATGTTCTGGTAATTAATAAGCAATTTCTGGGTTAATCACCTTTTATTTCTTTGCAGTATCACAGAAAACAGCCCTGGTGGGATATTCTCGTGATTCCCACAGAAAACTGGTTTTGTCTTTAGCTTCACCGAGAAAATAGGTGTTTTTAGAGAAAAGCACGACTCCATTGTGACCTGAACTTGGAAATGTCTCACAACTGCAATGTGTGTATTGTTGCAAAGCATCATCATTGAAGGTCTGAACATTTTCATTCCCTTGAACACTTGAAGGAAACATTTTTTCTTTGAGCTCGAAGGTCGAGTTTCTAAAAAGTTTATTGTTGACAATGCGATCACACACAGGGGCGTACACTGGTACACACACATACACAGAGGCAATGGAGTATAGTAGGAAGTCAGTTTACCCAACCCATGATTAAAAACTGTCAGTTTAGAAGAAATGCAACAAAAGTTCTTGCATCTAAGAGCTCTAACTGAAACTTTTAGAAAAGTTTTTTAAGTTTTGGGAGCTCTCTGAGAGTAGTCGTACAACTATTGTACTTATACTTGTGTAATAGTTGACATGTACAGCCAGAACAGTCAGTACAAAAGACCTTTTGGTGACATTTACTGTTTTCCAGGGTTTGATGGTCTGATATAAGCTTTGAAATTCATTCTTGCCTCAATTCAGACATCTGCATTTCACCATATCTTTCTTTTCTTTGTTTAAATTTGCAAAATGTTCAAGTTTCAGAAAGTCATGGATTCTGACTATTTGGATTGGTATTGTCAGTCAGTCATCTTCTATACCTGCTTTGTCCACACTTGGGTTGCAGGGGTCTGCTGGAGCCTATCCCAGCTGTCATCGGGCAGGAGGCGGGGTACACCCTGAACAGGTTGCCAGCCTATCACAGGGCTAACACAGAGACGAACAACCATTCACGCTCCCACAAACACGTATGGTCAATTTAGTTTGATCAGTTCACCTAACAAGCATGTGTTTGGACTGTGGGAGGAAACCTGAGTACCCGGAGAAAACCCACCATGCACAGGGAGAACATGCAAACTCCACACAGAAAGGCCCGAGCCGAGATTCACCTAAACCTTCTTGCTGTGAGGCACAAGTGCTAACCACTGCACCACCGGATTGGTATTGTGTACTAGATATTACACATGAATATTTCCGGAGAAGGAGTCATTTCAAAAGCTCAGAGTTTAAATAGATATTGTATTTTTTAAATTGCATTATTTGTACCTCATGTCGATGCTCATACATTACAGCTAAAAGGTTAAAACTTTTTTCTGGTTTAACGTGACAACATTCAGGGTTCAGTTAGGTTCGAGGAAACATAACTACTGGTTTAAGGTTGGGGAAACATCTACTGGCGCGTTTACACTGATACCTACTCACTTCGCTTCGGTTTTGGCGCATTTATACTGGCAAAAAAGTACCTGGGACTTGGTACCTGGTACAACTTTTCATACCTCCTCTCCTGTGGTTCCAAAAAAAGTACCCGGTCAGGTCGGAGCAGGTACTAAAATCTTATTGGTTGGAATCGTGACTGCGTCGTTGAGTCATCACTGCACGGCACGTAATCTGTCCCCGCAAACACGCTGCATTTTTAAATCTTCGGCAAACCGTGCAGACGTTTGAAATAACAACAAGAAGAGAAATGGCATCTGTTAGAAATCCTGCCCCATGGACTCAGGACGAGGTGCAAACCTTTCTGTCATTAGTTGCCGATGAGAAAATTCAGCGGGAGGTGGACGGCGCGGTCAGAAACCAAAGAATCGTGTCAAAGACGATGTCATGAATGATGGCCAGCTACACGGAGGAAGGACTATCCTCGGCAATGTAAATGCAACCGAGGGGGGCCGATCCTGAGCGATCCGAGGCGAAACAAAGCGAGTAGGTACCAGTGTAAATGCGCCATAGGTGTCTCAACTTTGTTCACGTTGAGAGACTATTGTTGTCATGGTTACATTAGCCTAGCTTTGGTCAATAATTGCCAAATTTAGGTGTTTTATGAACCTTCCAACCACCAAAACACTATCCCTCTGTGCCTTTATATTTACGTCACATCACTACCCTGAAATATTTGCATGCTTTAATTATTGGGAAGACTGAGACTCAAATACAAAATACAAAATGCAAGTACAGTTTAAATTATTTTAAAAGCTCCAGGCTACTATCGAAATCCTGCATTTAACTATGCAGTACCCTGGATAAAGATGCAGTTTTAACCTTAAATAAATATTAATAGTGATTGTTCCAGAGTTAAGAAATAACAAGTTTACCAATGTGTGGCTGCACAGCTCTTAGAAAAGCTTTTGCTTATTCTTCCTTGACATCTTTTGCACAACCTTAATTGAGGCTTTTGATCACAGAAATAAGAAGCAGGGAGACTGAACACAGCCCAGCGCTCGCATCCAGTACTTGTGTGAGGTTTCTAATTGCCAGTGAATAGCTCTCACCCGCTAGAGAGTGTTGTCATTTTTCATTCATGACTTCAAACAGACCAGTTGTAAAAATTGGTAAGGAGCATAGCCACAGAGACGGAGGTAACCAGAGATGTTTTCTCAGTAATTCCCTCCTGGATTTGGGTATAACCACGCCTGCAGCGTATGGGAACGGCAGTCCACATCAACAGTGAAAAAGGGGAAAGGAAAATGAGAGAGACAGAGATAATAAAGAGAGAGGTGGAGGAAAAAAAGGATAAAAGACTGGATCTAGAAAGAATGAGAGTGAGAGAAGAGATAATAAAGACTTGGATTATGCATTAAGAGAGACTGGAAGATGGATGAAATCCACTGATAAAGTTCTGCTTCCAGGAACAACATATGGAAAATAAAACAACTCATGTAAAACAAGTAAAAGCATAAAAATAAATATTAATACGCAACTTTACAGAGAAGTTACCATCTTTATATTATACATCATTTAGGGTGGATTAGTTAGCTATGTCTTAATACAGTCAACTGAGGTAAAATCATGAACAACCCCTTTCATCCTTAGACATTTGATTCAGAACAGCAGCTAATGGGGATTTTTTTTTTTATATATATACAAACAAGCACTCTTTCTTGCACTTTAACATTCCCTGAGTTACATCAGAAATACTCCAGTGATGGTTAAGTTTAGCCATAGAAACAATTCGATTAGATTTAGGGAAAAAAACAAAAGACTTTTATTATCAGGGTTACAATATTAAACATGTTGTAACAGTTACATGATTCATGGTAAAAATAAACAGTTTGAAATGAGATATGAACAGTGGTCCCTTGTCTTAAAGTGCAGTGTTTTGTTGACCCCTCCATCCACTCAGATCTCTTCCTCATACAGTGGTCGTGGCTGTACAGCTGCATCATCCCACGTCCTCCTGTGTTGCTCTTGCTGTGTCATAATTCACACAACCACTAGAGGGTGCTGTCACAATTAAACAAAATGATAAGATGCTAGCATATACAAATAATGGGGCTGTTTTTTGTGTGTTGTGATAGGAGGGTCAAAGTAGTATGAGACATTTCATTTGTGTGAAGATCAGTCTTTTATTCTGTTGTTGGAAATGTAGAGTGACAAGCTGCCGGTGTAAAGACTGAACGTGTAGTGCAGTAGTGCAACGTCATTCATCAGTCCAAGGCCCAGTACAGGTCTGTCCTTATCCAGAGGGCATGTTGTTTTTATGTTCTTGTGGCCATATATATATATATATATATATATATATATATATATATATATATATATATTAGTGGAGGTTTTTTAATAATGCAGCGGTTCAGATCTGACTTTTTTTTCCTCTTCCTAAGACAAAAATTTGGCCTGAAAATCCAGCATCACTATGCTTGTGTGCACTACACTGTGAATCATCTTAATTCAACTTATCAACAGCTGCATGTGTTAATGTATGTTAACTAATCTAAATGTTGGTTAAAAGGAGTTACTTTTTTTTTTAAATGTCAAATTTGCTGAGGTAACTGAAGTTGAGACAGCTCTGGATGGTCTCGATGGTGCAGAGCAGCATCAGCTGACATGTGTTTTGTCATCCATTTCAAGACTAAAACATGGTGGATTTTTTTACTTTTTTTAAGTCGAGTCTTTTTTTATAAAGCAAATGTAGGCATCACTCTTTTTATATGTAAAAATTAAGACTGCCACTGAATAAACTAACATTTTTACCTCAAGGTTAAGTCAGTCAGTCATCTCCTGTACCCACTTCGTGAGGGTCTGCTGGAGCCTGTCCCAGCTGACAATGGGTGAGAGGTGGGGTACAACCTGGACAGGTCACCAGCCTATCGTAGGGATGACACAAAGACAAACAACCATTCACACTCACACCCACACCTATTGTCAATTTAGGCTATGTTCACACTGCAGGCTAAAGTGACCCAAATCGATTTTTTTGCCCCTATGTGACCTGCATCTGATCTTTTCATGGCAGTCTGAACAACACATCCGAATTTTTCAAATGCGACTCAGGCCACTTGGCTATGTGGTCCTAAATCAGATACGTATCCGATCTTTTGCCATGCGACTTCTGTCTGAACGGCCGGGTCACATTTATCCGACCTACACGTCACAGTATGCGACAAACGTCTTTAATCTGCGTAACTCTGTATCATTAACGCCTCTCGCATCACTATCCCACCACTCCTGGCTGCATTTCTCTGCATGGATGTTGCTGCCACTGCCCCACAAAACACCACGGCCAAAAACTTGTCTCTCTTTCTTTTCAACTTTCTTCTTAAAATCGGGTTGTACATGTGCTTGTTCCGGTTGGACAACAACGTTAGAATCTTAAAATACGCTGCACCGTTATCGTCCATGTTAACTTCCGCAAACACTGAAGCGCGCTCGCTGCGTGACGTCGTTATGTCCTCTTCTGCGCATACGGGATACTTTGGGGTCGTATTTAAGTTCACACGGGAGATCACATTCAAGCTGCATTTAATTGTAAATGTGAACGAACTCGCAAAAAAATCTGATTTCACAAAAACATCCGAATTGAGCATTAAGCCCTGCAGTCTGAACGTAGCCTTAGACTCATCAATGTGGGAGGAAACCAGAGTGCCTGCAGAAAATCCACGCACATGCACAGGAAGAAAATGCAAACTCCACAGAGAAAGATCCAAGCCCAAATTCGAACCCAGAACCTTCTTGCTGTGAGACTTTTAATGTAATATACAAACAGATGAGTGTTAAATTGCTCAATTTGTGATCAGGGTATTGCGCTTTTCTTACTGTTATCTGCCATGTCATTATGTTTTGAACGTATTTTATAATAAAATACATGATCCCAAGAGGATGAATGAAAATTTCACAGTAATCCCTCCAATAGTTGTTGAGATATTCAAGTCACCAAAGTGATGGACAGACTGCCATCACCAGAGCTGCTTGCATGGCTGAAAAGAGCAATAAAACCATCTGCCCTGTGTGTGTGCAGACTGTAATTGATTCAGTGTATTTGAATGGGAGGATAGTGGGCACCTTGAGTTTGTTGCCTGCTCAGGCTCCTACCGACTGCATTTACATTTTCAGAAGCTTGGCGTTAATGCGTGGCAGCTGTTGTTTTTGTAATGTCTGATTAACAGTATGAACTGACGTAACTCTCCTGCTCCATTCTGCTCCCGTCACCATAAAATCAGGAGCTGCAGAGGAGTAAAAGAAAGCGTGAGAAATGGGGGAAAAAAGGCGGGAGGCGAGGCTGAATAGTCGGACCGGGGTAATGGATAGCCGTGTGTGCATGTGTGCGACAGTGTGTCTGAAAGTGTGACACTGCAGCAACAGGTTGGCGTTTACCGTTTTCAGCTGACATTGTGCTGGATGTGTGGCACGTCACGCAGCAGACATTTATAACTCAGCTGAATATTGATGTGTTTGTTTTTGTAGCATTCAGATGCATTTTGTGCTGTGTTTGTAGCTTTAGCTGACTTTGCATTTTAGTTTACTGTGTCCTTTTGGTTTGTTTTGCCCTGAGAGCTGCAGCTTTAGAAAACACTTGGCTAATAGATAAAATACAAGCCAATTAAGATAACATCTGGATTCATTTGTGGATGCTGCAAATAACAAAAACAAATTTTGAAATATACTGCACAGACTACAGAGGAAGTGTTTCCAGAGGGAACTCAAAAGCGACGGACACGACTGAGACAAGGTTGTTGCAAAAGTTTGACTCGTGAAGTGAATGTTAGAGCGGACAAACAAACACAAAACTGACAGGCAAGCTCCTTTTTTTAAATATATCGCTAATGAATAATCAACTTAAGCAACTTAATGAGTCACAAAATTGTGTTCATGTTTTCTGTATTTGCATTGTTTTTTAAATTGGTTTCAATTGGACCAACACACACATCTGTGCAGCTGTGATTTGAAGCAGGAACCAGGAAAGTGTTTGTACAGAGCAGGAGTAGGATCGGCTCTGACTTCAAGAGAGAATGAAGTTGTATCTTTAATTCAATTATATGTGTATTTTTTTATCTTCATCATTTTTTCATTAGTTTATTATTCATTCGTTTTAGTCCTGCTCTTTTATGCAGCGGCTCAGACAGACACACTCCCACACACTCCATCCCTTCTCAGCTTGACGTTTGCCCTTTGGGCCACACAAAAGTAACAAAACAACAACACGGTAAGTGAATTATATTTTGGGTGGAAGTTGATCCAAAAAGCCGAATGTATTGTTGATTCATCTTGTGAGACGTCAGTGTGTTTGGAAAAGGTCGCGGTAATTGAAAACCAAAGCAGTCAACCTTGAATTTTTTTTCTCCATATTCCGGTCCTTCCAAAATCACTTTAAACAATTTATATTGATGATGTCACTATTTTGACCACAGAAGGAGTTTGATCTTCAGGGGTCATGCTGCCAACTCATACTTTAAAGAGAGTTTTGTACTCAGTGAGAGGCACTTGAATCAAAAGAATAAACCTTTTTAACTTTGGACCCCCAGTTTGATAGATTGAAGTAGATTTCAAAGTGGTTGGGTGAAGGAATCACTTCCCTTTGGCCGGACTGAGCAAACTGAAAACCTGCATTACTTTGTTTGACAGAATCTCTGATCTCAGCTCAGGTGGCGGCTACTGTTGTGGCCCTTGTATTGAGTTAGCTGCAAATCGAGTAGTTCAAACAGAGGACATGAGGAACCAAGCGGTAATTACAAAATAACGCTTCCCACTTCTGAAATCATCATCGTTACACAGGCTTGAACTGAGCGTCACTTAAATTTATTGAGCAACATCTTCAAAACAATGTCAATTTTAACTTAATTTTATGTGAGCAATCAAGAACTTAGAGGTAGATGGAAATTCAGGAAAGTAGTGGTCCACTTTTGTGTCTGTGTGTGTGCACGTGCAGGCAATATCTACTACGCCTTGTCTCTGAAATCAGCGGGACGTTCACAATAGTCGCTACAACTTCATTTTGCACAAGTTCCTGTTGCAAACTCAAAGAATAGAGACAGGAAAATCATCTTCTGCCTGCCACCCAATTTGTCATGACGCTGCAGGGTGTGGGGAGGTAAACGTGGTAATCAGAGTGACTCTCTGACCCTTTGGTAGCACAGCTTTTGATCGGCCCTTTTCAAACAAAGACAACTGAGTCATATTTGAGGAAGCTGTGACTGATACAAATATAGGAAGGGGAGGAGGGCAATTTAAAGTCAAACATTGACTGTAACCTTAAATAGTGACTTTATCAAAGGGAGGAGGTGGTGGATTGTTGCTTTGTGACATAAACCAATGGCGAACAATGTTATTCAATAAGAAATTATTATTTCTAACATGTTGCCATGTCAATCAGGTTGATATTTATGAGACCAAAGTCACATCTGTAGTTTCAAATAATATATTTTAAGGAGACACTGAAGGATTTCATGTGTAGAGAAACTGATAGGAAATGGTTTCTGGGAAGATTTAATTACCACAAAATCTGCATATAAGTGACTACACTGACTTGAAGCAAAACAGAGGATGAGGGAGGATTTTTATTTTTTTTTTTGCATGTAGCACTGGTGCTGAAGAACAGCTCCACGCTGTCCACTGGCCTCTAACATGACACACTGGGCTTGGCAGATTCTTTGTGTTCAATCTGTTTTTTATTACTGGATAGTCATCATCATATAAAAGTATAAGAATTGCCAGAGGGAGAATAGCATATCTTAGGGTTAACCATTAATTTTCAAATAACACCACTGAACCGCAAAAGTGGCTCGGAAATGCAGCATACACAACCAATAATAGATTAAATGCTTGTATGTTCAGGGTGTTTTCTCCTAAATGTGCTGAAATTAAAACTTTTCTTTGGCCCAGACTGTAGCTACTGTAGTCGAGTCTTTTAACAAACTTCTGGGCTGTAATCCAAGGAAAAGGGCCCCTCCACCTTCATTGCAATAGCTTTTTTTTTTTTATGAGTTTTTAACAAAGCTTTTGATGCATTTTCTTTGTTTACTTTTTGTTCTGGATGGCTGCAAATAATGTATATCCAGGATGAGTTAACTGCACCGGTCCCACGATCTCTCAACCTTTTAAAGAGCTTACAGGAATCAAAGATCTTTAACAGGGCTGCTGAAGTGAGTCACGATTATACCGCCGTAGCTGTATAATGGATAACTCGTAGATATAGTGAATTAGTTTTACAATAAACTGAAAATAGTCAGTATTGTATCACCATCTTTTTTCCACAGAGTGTGTTTTTCACTACAACTCCCAGCCCCTCGTCTCATTAACCTGAGGCCTTCATGTTCACGAAGTCAACATCTGTCCAGCTTTCCACCTTCACTGCCAAAGAACAAAGGCTTTTCCATTACTGGCCTAGGAAAGTAAACAATTACAGGCATCAGCAGTGCACGTAATTGTGAGATATCTCAAAGATATTTTGAGCTGTGAGAACTTAACCGTTCAGTGTACATGTAATTTTACCTTCTTGTTACGATCTTCAATTCAGACTGTTGTTTTTGAATACATGCTCTCTCTCCTTGTTAACCTACCGTATTTTCCACACTATAAGGAAATCGGATTATAAGGCGCACCTTCAATGAATGACCTATTTTAAAAGTGTTTTCATATATAGGGCGCAACGCAGTATAAGGCACATATAGAAACTACTGTAGTGGCTGGAGTTGTGTTATCATCCATCTAGATGAAGCTGCGCTAAAGTGAATGTCAACAAAACAGTCAGATAAGTCAGTCAGTCAAACTTTATTAATAGAAAACAAACCAACGTTCTGACAACTCCGTTCACTCTCAAAACAAGCTAGTGCATTCACAATATGGTACCGTACGTACCGGTAGCTCTTACCGGTATTTGCGCCGCCTTCATTGAAAATAATGTATTTCCAACTCCATTTGTCACAGTTCAAAGCTACATGAACAGCTGTTTTATTTTTTTTTACGAAGTTAGTGCATCACAAACGTGGAGGGAACTTTTCCCTGATTCAGTAAACACGTAAAAAAAACAGTCTGATACGGCTACGGTAAATCAAACGTTAGTGCAATCACAATACACGCCCCCTGACTATGGTAGCCATAATTAACCAATATTGAACCATATATAAGGTGCATGGGATTATAAGGCGCACTGTCGGTTTTTGAGAAAATTAAAGGTTTTTAGTTGCGCCTTATAGTGCGGAAAATACGGTATTCCTCTTACTTTGGTCTGTTTTCTTTTCTTATCCTACAGTACACACAGGGATTTCTATTTTGTTAAGGAGATGATACTGACGCCCTTGTGAAATCCCCTTGAGTGATAAGTGACATCACTGCTCATGTTACCATCACTGCTCTGTCTGACAGATGTAGTTATATAGGAACACACTCATCAAGGGTCCCTTTCTAATTATAGCAGTGTATTACCATGACTGTCATCTGCGGGCGATGGGTGATTCCCAGATGCTATCCCGCATTAGCAGCATCAAATTAGCCTGCTAGCTCTTAGCCAAACATAAATCCCTTCCTGAATGCCCCAAGCTGAGAGTGAGAAAGCCAAACCATTCTTCAATATGTCCGAACAGCACCCCTGCGTCCATGTCTGGAGATTTATTACAGGTCTCGCTCGCTTTTCAACCTCTCCAGGACCTTAGTAAATCACCAGATGGCACTTTGACTGAGCAACTACTGATCCAACATGAAAAGAGCAGAAGGAATTATGTCAGTTAAAATCAGCTTTAAGTTGTTGACTGGAAAGCCTCAGTGGCCCATTAAAGCTGAGGAGGGCAAGAGAAACACAGTAGCCGAAAGACAAATGGGCAGGTCTGCAGTGCGTCTGCTTCTGCACTTCCTGAACTATGGGAAATCCCTTCACACAGTGAAACATCCTGAGGATTCCCTGCTAGCATTTACCTGCCCAGCACGTTGCTGCTTCAGGGAGCTGGTTTTATTGTGAGAAACTACTATGCTTGATCCCTTTTTTTGCATACTGGGCTGGATATTGCAATGCTGCAACCCAAAATAACTCAATAAACTTTTAGTGGGAAAGTTTAATACCTATGCGGCTCTTGTGTGGTCTCCGTTTCATGATAAAGGCCTCATTTTCCACTCAAGCTCTTGGAAACTCAAATTCTACAGTAACTTCAGTGTAGTTACTTGGTCTCACATGCCTGCTGCTGGGCAATCCTCGTGCTGGTAGATGTCCTTAAATAGGCTGAGAAAAGTTCAGATGCTCTGTCCAAAGACCTCAAAACGGCATTGCAATGTTACAATTTAAGTCGTGATGAAAATGTGTATTTCAAGGGAAATAGTTTTGCAAAGATCTTTTTTTTTTTGAGGGATAGGCACTAGCATAACATCATGGGTATAGGCCCCGGTGCAAATATTTTTTTGTGCCCCCACCCCCGCCCGAAACACAAGCGCACCTTGTGCACGCTACACGCACGCATGGACACACACGCGCGCACACACAGCCACTCAAGAGAGGCTAGGCTAACGCTAAACGTGATGCTACGTTTTCTCGTAAATTTTCATCCACTTGCTTTTTTTTCTTGCTGAAATAATAAACGACTCACCTCACGCCATCGCGACTCATCAACGTGGTTGGACAAATGATCTTTTCCTCCTCCCATACCAGCTACTCGCCGTTACCTTACCGACCCCTTCATGGGCCCCATGAGGGGTCTGGGCCCCCTGCAGCTGCACCGGTTGCACCGTCCATATTTTTACGCCACTGGGGATAGGGTATTACCCAAGAAACAAATGATTGCATTTTTTTGGCAAAATTATAGGATGAGCTCCTGTCTGGAAAAAAAAAATCCCCAAATCACACGAAATCAATTGTCAAGAAGCATTATATGTAAGTTTGCAGAATTTACTTAATACAAGGAATTCCCCATAGACGCTCTGAGCAAGTGAAAGGAAAAAAAACAGTAAAGTAAATAAATGGATTTAACATTCTGCATCACACAAAAGCTATTTAAAGGCAGCAGAGGAGAACCGCTCAATGTACTCTGTGGCATCTCTCTCATTTTGATTACAGAGACAATGATTTATAGAGTAAAGACATGCTGCCAAAATGTAGAAATAAAGCCTGTAACACTGTTTACTTTAATATATAAACATAAAATCTGTCAGACATGTCATTACCTGCTTAGTTTAAAAGCAGATGAGAGGAAGAGGTTGGAAAAATGCAAGTGATTTACCATTAGATAAATAAACCACTTATCATCTTCATCTTGGCACCACCCACGATGAAGACAAACTTGTTCTTTGTACTATTTCCCTGACAGGTATAATTGTGTAACAGGCCATATATCACAAAATAAATAGGAAATACAGTATGTATTGCGAGTTAATTGTGTTTTGTGCTGAAGGCGGCCAAGAAATGTACAAAAATTTCCTTAGTGGTAAGTTTATCTTTGTGTATTATCTCTGTGTGGTAGAACAACTATAGCTAAAAGGTAATGTGAAAATTTAAATTCGATGTGTGGCATTCAACGTAATTCATACAGCTTAATGTGAAAAAATTTACATCAAAAAGACACACAATCAGTCCAACATGCTACATACTGAGAATGTATGCTCCTGAACTTTTGTTAATCACAACATTTCAGTCATTTTACTTACAGACAACAACAGGTATGAGTTTCCCACTTCTGACGTCACTCCCCACTATGATGCCTTGACGTAGGATCTGGTCTCTGGATGATGCTGTATCCTGACTCATTATGGCTGTGAAAGGAACTGGCAACACACCCCCGAGCTATTTTGTGTTGGACCACTAGAAGGACCTAGGGGAAGCTGCTTGAATAATTTCGCTCTTTGTGGTTGTTCCTTGTAAAAACAATTTCTGATAGAAAGACATTTCTGTGACCAAAACGTGGACTGTTCTGTCACTAAAATACTGTCTCACCAGGCGTCCTCCACTGGTCAAGGCTGAGGAGACCCTGTGGGAGTCCATGGAGAATTTTTGCTCCACCTTTGAGTGTCACATCTGTGCAGATGATAATAAGGCAGGAAACGAGGTCCTGTTAAATGTGCTGCACTCATAATGGGCTTCCTGTCCACAGCCTTGATGTGTCATTCTCTGTAATGCCTTATTCACAGAGATCTGTAATTGGTAGTCTGTGGGGTGGCGCGCTGGGATTAGACTGTATAACTGAACCAATGACCAGAATACTCACGTTTTATTTCTCTGACCGTGTCAGGATCTAATATCCTCCAAGAAGTTTTCCAACCTGAACAACCACATGGGTCATTTGTGCCTTCCTCTTTGATTACAAGGAGATACACAGCATACATATTAATATATAAGGGATATGATAGATATGTTTCACTTGTTGGTTAGCTTTACCACCAAAAAACTTTGCTGAGAGAAAGATCAGGGTAAAAATAAAGGACTTTTATACCAATTATAAGGACATAATAACTAAAAAGAGGGCACAAAGCTGAGCTTAAAGTCACCCATGTTTTATCAGTACTCATGGCCCAATGCAAAATCACTGCAGGTACATGGAAACACGAGACAATGTAATGTAAATAATCACCTGGTATGGTATATATAGCAATGGGGTTTTTTTTGTTTTTGTTTTTTTTTTAAAGGCCATCAGATGTGATGAGATAAGATAAGATAAGATAAGATAAGATAAGGTAAGGTAAGATAAGATAAGATAAGATAAGATAAGATAAGATAAGATAAGATAAGATAAGATAAGATAAGGTAAGGTAAGGTAAGGTAAGGTAAGGTAAGATAAGATAAGATAAGATAAGATAAGGTAAGGTAAGATAAGATAAGATAAGGTAAGATAGGATAAGATAAGGTAAGACAAGGTAAGACAAGATAAGACAAGGTAAGATAGGATAAGATAGGATAAGACAAGGTAAGACAAGATAAGACAAGGTAAGACAAGATAAGACAAGGTAAGACAA
>OOFC01024323.1:0-15504 GCA_900323345.1 Pseudochromis fuscus | reverse complement strand
GACAAGCCACAAGAATTAATAACAGTCACATTGTCCAATAGTCACTCTTTCCCGGTCCCTTAACAGGGATTTAAATTCCCCAACAGTGACCAGCTCAGTTAGTTTCAAACCTGTTTGGAAACTATTCCATGAAGATGGAGCAGCATATCTAAAGGCTGTTTTACCCAGTTCAGTTCTGACTCTAGGAACAAACATTTTAATGAAATCCTGAGACCGTAGTCCATGATGGTTACTAGACCTGATCAAATATGTGGTCAAGTAAGAAGGAACCAGCCCAAGAACAGATTTGTAGACGAATAACAGCCAGTGTGAGAGTCTACGAGCAGACAGGGAGGGACGATTTGCAGCAGCATACAGCAGACAGTGGCGGACACCATATCCACAACCAGTTATAAAGCACAAGGCACTGTGATACACAGAGTCCAACTTCTTGATCTGTTTTTCTGGTGCATTCATATAAAGCAAGTCACCATAATCCACAACAGGTAGGAAAGTTGTAGAGATTAAATGATCTCTGACCAGACGTGAAAAACAAGACTTGTTTCTAAAGAAGAAACCCAGTTTAAGTTTGCACTTAGACACTAGATTGTCAATGTGCTCCATCAGTGGTGGCTGGTGGTCAAATTTGGTGGGAGGGCTAACAAATAACAATAACATAACAATACCCAGTAAACCGTTAAAACAGCTGAAAAGTAACATCACACCCGGTACACACAGTTACAGGTACTTTTAGTGCTCTACATCAGCACTGGAGAGGCCAAAAACTCTTTCCTCTCTTGACACACACACGCATGCACACCCTGTCTCTCTCTGTCTCTCTCGCGCACGCACGCACACACCCACATGCATATGGATCCAGAGACGCACGATAAAACGTGTTGCAATTTCAAGACTGTCAACAGTTAGCCCACTGCAAATGTTTGTCAACATATAGCCAAACATGTCCTCACTACCACACATAACCACAGCATACTTGCTTACTTATTTGGCAGCTTGTGTGTTTGACAGGTGATCTGTCTGATAACTGACTGTCCAAAAGGAAAGCTGGTCAACCAGATCCAGAAATACGCCGTCAGACCCCCAGTCCTTTCATTCAAACCAAGTAACAAAAAACTTACAATTGTATCGTTTGTCCCTTTGGGTTATTTGAACGTCGTTTGGCCGATGTGACCCCAGTCTCTTCACTCCCTATTTTATCTCCAAAGACAAACAGGAAAATGGATCGGAAAGCAAGTAATCCACCTCATTCATGCTAACACCTTCCAGCAACACTACGACGTTAACTTAACCCAAATGATCGGTAAGTTAGGGGGGCGTGACTGACGCCTGTCAATCACCCCAAAGGCCACGACCATTGGTCAAAAGTCAGCGGCCCGTGGGCTCACTGAATTTAGCCCAAATGACCAGCAAATCAAGGGGGCATGACATGACACCTGTCAATCACTTACAAGAGGAAAATGCATGAAAGCAGACTGGGACTGTAGAAATTAAGCCCATTTAGAGATATTTCACGTTTTTCTTTTGACTGTTTGGTGCTGTTGGGAGGATTTAGCTCTTTTAGCCCATTTATACCAGCCGCCCCTGGGTAGTAGCAATCCTAATGATGCAAAAATGGATAACTTGCTGATCTGAGAATGATAGTGACCAGCCGAGAAATGCTATTCACAAACTGAGGGATCCTAGTGATCAGCAAAGTAAAGTACATATATAGTGGTTTCGACTTACACATAGCCTCCTCCAGCATCTCAGTCGTCTTATTTTTTTCCAACCCTTGTGCAGCAAAGTGTGACAGATAAAAAGAAAACCTGACTAAATTAGTAGAAAATTATAACAAAGGCATAAAGTTCAGAAGTTGTTCTGGAGGCTGTTTCCAAACATCTGTCGATACTTTCAACGCAGCTGCTGCATTCAATAACTTCAGTTATAATCTCAAATATGCTTTTCACTCTATGTTTTTCTTATTGTTAACATATTCTACAAAAATAAGAAAAGCTGTCCATCTTTCAACAGATTTCTCTACACATCTATGTGTTACTACTCAATACATACATATTTAAAGCAGGTGATGAATCTATAAGAAACAGTAATTTTCTAAAGCAGCTGGATGCTGCAGTGTGTGTTCATCATTATGTGCGACAGTGTAGGTGGCTGACGTGTCTCTAACAGATTTTTTGACAGTGGAGGTCTGTGTTTGTGGTTCTCACTGTTCTGTCTACATGTCTACCACTTGTGACCAGTAAAAACTAATATTGACTTTTGTTTCTCTTTATATTTAGATATTATATTTAAACATGAAGGCACATGGGTGGTGCGGTGGCGCAGTGGTTAGCACTATCGTCTCACAGCAGGGTTCAAATCTTGTGGGTTCTTCAAATGTGTGGGTTTTCACCAGGTACTCTGGTTTCCTCCCACAGTCCAGAGACATGCTTGTTAGGTGAATTTATTTTATTTGATTTAACCTTTATTTATGGAGACAATAGATATTTGGAACAGGTTCTTACAACTGTGGCCTGGCAAAGGCAGGGCCTTCTATGGAAAAGGGAGAAGGGACTATAAAGGAAACAAATTAAGTTTACACACAGGAATATAAACAGCAGCTCAAAGCAACATAATAAGATAGTTAAAAGGCACAAATAAATACACAAATACATATACAGGCAGCACGAATATACAGCACGGTGATACAGATTAGCAGTCGGCACAGTAACATTTTCTTTAAAGTGATTAGTGAGAATATTTTTAAAAGCTGTCCTGGAATTGAAATGACAGCCTCAAAGTTTTTTGCAAGTCAGTCCAGTCTCTGGCTGCTGCAGACCGAAAACACATGGAACCAGATGCAGAGTGAGTTTTTCATACTGTTAGCAGAATCAGGTTTGAAGAGCGGGTGTTGGATGCTGAGGATGAATTGATTATTCTAAATTGACTGTAGGTGTGAGTGTGGGTGTGGACGGTTGTTTGTCTCTGAGAGGGACTGGCAACTTGTCCAGGGTGTACCCCGACTCTCGCCAGCTGGGATAGGATCCAGCCCCCACGCAACCCAAATGAATAAGCAGGTATAGATGATGGATGGATGGATGGATGGATGGAAGACACAACACAAATAAGAGAGGAGGAATAGGAAATAACAATGCCTTACTTTTAGGCCTGTATTGAAAACTGAGAGTAATTTCTCTCACAAAAGCTGCACACTACAACAAAAAACCACAATATTTTTAGGTCATTTTATTAAGACTATTTATCTAGACCTCCTGAGCATGATGACAGGCAGTCATTGAGCTCTCTCCTTTCACCACAGACTCACTAAATGGCTCATTTAGCCTCCAGTGGCTGACTTCAAAACTGCGAGCTGGCACTCCAGTGACTCCAGTTTATCAAGAGGGAGTGAAAAGGGCTCCACTGTGTTGACTCTAATAACAGGAATCTAAAAGAGTTATTACACCACACTTCAAGCACCCCACTGTCCTCTGTTATTAGAACTCCCACAGGAAAAGTGTCCTAAATATACACTTAGAATATATAATCACAACAATACCTAACAGGATGTGCTGGATAACCTCTTGTTTTGATACTCAGGCGTAATTTCCAGCATTATTAGCTATTCTTTTGAAGCACCGACGACTAAAATCTGGAGACTACAGTCATACCAATCTGGCAAGAGACACTAATATGCAAACAGTTCAAGGTTAAGGCGGGAATAAGGCAGCCGGGACAGATAAAGCAAACATACTGTAGTTCCCCTTCGTGAATAATTCATGAACGATTTATCAGGTTATTAATGCAGAGTCTGGGTTTTTTAGAGTTTTTTAAGCTTCTGTGTTTGGCTTTAGATGAATGAATCACCGCAAATTAGTTGTAAAAAGTCAAATCTCTGCCAAAATAATAAAAAAAAAAGAAAAGTAAACTTCATGAAAGACCTGGAAGAGGAGGAAAATGCATATTGAGGATTTTCAGCACAGCTCTGTCAGAAATCACTGATTCCCTGAGAGCTGCTGAGCCACTGTCAACAGCACTCTTCAAACTTTTCTGTAACGTATCCTCCACTGGAAGAAGCAAACACAAGTATCGGCTAACGTATTCCTCCTGACTTCCGACAGCTTTGTTTCCATGGCAACTAATCCGCAGGCTGAGGCAGTAAAGAAGTACCTTGTGAACTTCTCAATGAGAACAAGTCACTGTGGACTGACGAGTGGCAGACTGTGAATGTTAATTATATCACAGACCCAGATAGGAACACAACAAATAAGAGCAAAATTAGGCATTTTGTCCTCCATTGCTTCAATCCTCTGTGTGCGTGGGTGTGTGTGTGTGAGCCCATGTCTGTGTGTGTGTGTGTGTGTGTGTGTGTGTGTGTGTGTGTGTGTGCCTCTGTTCAAAAGTTTGAGGTCCTTTAGTCTCACTGAAACGACACAAAACTATCTGCATGGAAAGATTACAAGACCGTGGAGTAGACACACAAGTGTAGTCATTTTGTGTGTCTTTGTAGTGGTTTTACGTCTCTTTATTGTCATTTTGTGTCCCTTTGATGTCACTTTGTGTCTCTTTGTGGTCATTTTGTGTTTTTTATCTCCATAATGTGTCTCTTTGTGGCTATTTTGTGTTTATTTGAGGTCATATTGCGTCTTTTGATAGTCATTTTGTTGTAATGGTTTAACATCTCTTTGTGGTCATTTTGCATGACTTGTGGTGGCTTTGCATTTATTTGTAAAAGTGTCTTTATATTTGCACTGTGCAGTTGTTTTGCATCTCTTTTTAGACACTTTGTGTCTTTGTAGCTGTTAAATGTATCTTTCTTTGTGTTTCCTTTTAGTGATTTCGCTTTTCTTCGTTGCTGTTTTGTGTCTTTTTGTGGTTGATTATAGTGTTTCATTTTATGCTTAAGCATTGTTACGCAGCATTTATGCTGGTTGTTTATTTGTAGATGCATGTTTAGATTTATTTTGTGTGTCTTTGCGGTCCTTTTAAGACTCTTTTGGGGTTTGCAATTGTTTTGCGTCTCTTTGTAGACATGTTGAGTGCATTTTAAATTGTTAAGTGAAGTTACTTTTTGTCTTTTAATATCCATTGTGTGTCTCTTGTTTGTCTTTTTCCATTTTATTGCAATAATTTGGCATTTCTTTTCACATGCTGTGTCTTTGTGGCTAGTTGTTGCCTCTGAATAGACTGTGTGTCTATTTTTGGTGATATTACCTCTCTCTGATTTATGTCTTGTGTTTTTGTTGCACTCCTAGTGGTTAGTTTACATTATTTATAGACACATTTAAAAACTCCTACTGTGTCACTTTGTGTGAGTTTTTTAGACTTTGGGGTTCTTTGTAGACATGTTGAGTGTCTTTGAGTTTTTGTCTCTTCATAGCCATTTTGTGTCTGTTTTTGGTTATTTTGTGTCTCATTTTGTGTCTTTTTCATCATTAATTGACAACAACAACTATTCACTACAAACAGATGCTCTGGCCCACGGACCCAACATGTTCACAGGAGCTGTGCACCATTCAGTAACCAATTAATGTTTATAAGATGCATGTGTGGGTTTGACCAGCATGGAGGAGACATTACAAAGGGCACAGCAATCAAGGGAACAAAGGCATCTACACAGGGCTTAATAACAGTGCTGAGAAAATTATTACTAAAAGGACTAATGGTGTCTGACATTAGCCACTGTGAGCTGATTGAAGATATAATTAGATGAATCATCCAAAAATGGCATGAAAACAAGATATTCTCTTACTCTGTGTTCTCAATATGGCAAATCAAGAAAAATCCAATGATGATGACCTGGCTGTCAAAGTGAAAAGTGGGGTGGAGAGGGTAAAAAGTAAATGTCAAAATGATGACTCGGTGATGTCAAGGGTGTGTCACAATCGGGATTTGTATTCAACAATATAACCATTTCTGGATGTAAATGTAAATATTGTGAGAATTATTATTGTTATAATTAATTATAATCCAGTTTTCCTTCAAAATCTTTTAGATTCTCTGTAACTTGAGAAAACTTGCCGACTTGCTGAAAACGAGAGGGCAATGCTTGAAGTAAAGCACAGCCCACATGGTCTCTCAGATGACAGAAAAACTGAACATTAGAAACTCAACTTTAGACGTGCACAGCAGGCGGCTTCATTAGTAAAAAGAAAAACTAGAACTACACTTCTCATTGCAGGCCAACCAAACACACTGAGAGAGCAGGAGTCTGCATGGGACAGGGGACAGAAGCACAGGGTTATTTTGATGTGATAGAAAATCTTTACAAAAGCAGAACATGCGCTTCATTTATAAAATAGAAAGTCAGGCCCCTGATGGAAGCATTGAAACAGCAAAACGTAACAGACCAAAAAGTCTGAAAGCATGAAGCAAAATTGTTCAAATTTACACAATAAACAAACTGAACTTCTCAGCTGTCACATGAAAATTATCCTTGTGTTTGAGTTTTCTGTCTGTGACGCAACACAACTGAAAGCTCATATGAACGTGTACACTACTTCAAATAGATGCAGACTTCCTTTTTCAACAATCTGTCTTCTGAATATAACACCTACATGGTATTACGCATTATGTTGTTGTCTTTTTTTTCTTTTTTTTTAAGCATATAGCAGGTATGGACCAACTTTTGTTTTTATTTGTTGTAAAAAGTTTTAAAAAGTATCTGGTCACCTGATGAGGGCTAATATTCACTCTACATCTTGCTTTGTTGAGGGATAATGAGACATCTCAGCATGTCTGTCTGTCTGACACTGAGTAAAGACTTTACATTAAGGTGGACAACAAGATATTTTGGCTTCATATTTTGTGATGGACTCCATCTTTATACATCCTCTGTGTTGCTGAGCAGATAGAGTACAGTAGATTTTTGAGCCTCTTGCTGAAAACTGTTGCCTGCTGTGTCTAAAAATGGCTCCAGTGAAAGTGGAGAGAGACATACAAAAGAGTAAAGAAGTATACTACATACATACATACATACATACATACCAATACTGAATGTAGCTGCTTTAAAGAACAATTAAATACCAGCTGAAAATGTTGTTTTTGCTGACCTCTAGTGGCTCAACAAATGACCTTCCTACGCTCAAGTACATTGCTTCACGGTCACATCTTTGTGCAGTACATAATATTATTTTATATAGCGGACCTTAGCAAAAGCCCATGTTACAAAGTGCTTTACAAAACAAGATAAAAATAATCCAAACGCTTGTCAGACTGATGTTTTGTATTTCCATCAAATCATGAGAGGAAATATGAAAGCAATGACAAGCTGCAATTGATTGTGTAATACAGCTCTTCATTTAAAAAAGTGCATTAGAGAAGCATCGCAATATAAAACAGAGTAGCTTAAGCACTAGAATTTCAAAGCCCTCGAGCGACAAAACCACAAAAACGTGTCTTGAAAATAGCGGTTCTTACAGACTCCACTGAGGAAAAACTGCACATTTTAAACAGTTAACAAAAATTCAGAAGTGACACATCTCAGTAGAGCTTTTATTTAAATGGGGTAAATGTTTTTTTAAATTAAAATAAAAAACAAAAACTCGGGATAAACAGAAAACTAAAGCTGTGTTCAATTTTTCATTATAAGATATTTTGTGTGGATTGTCAACAACAAATCTCAATTTACTTTGTATTCACTGTGGCCCGCTTCAGGAAGTCATGGGGTTTGGAAACTTTTTGAAGGCATTGTAGTTGTACTTCTAAAAGACTTACGCTCTCCATTTTAAAGTCATGAAAATTGATTTTCACTGTGAGAGGCTATAGCATGATCCGTGTCTGGGGAGCCGGCCTCTACAAAGTTAGACTAAATCTATTAAGATCAGCAAAGACCGGCCACAAGTGGCTTCCAGAAATTAATGGAAATGAGTCGAGCTCTTACTGAGATCTTTTCTTTATTCAGTGGAGGCTGCTGGCGAATAAAGTGATAAAAGGGAAAATATTCATATCAAGAAACAGTACTCGTGGAGAGAAAGCTTTGTGCGACTCTTAAAAAAGGGACAGCAAATACGAGGGATGTCTGCGTTAAAGAATTTACCATGCAATGCAAAATTACATGTTATGTAAAGATTACTTGCACCACCACGAAAGCTAAAAAAAAAAAAAAGCTGCTACAGACAGAATGTAAATGCTTCCTGCTATTTATATCCCCTACAAAGAAAAGGATGTAGTCTAAACAAAAAGATAAATAGAATATATGGCTGGGTATGTGAACTGAATGCAGTAAATTATGGAGGACAGAGTGAGATAAAGGGTGTGAGGAGGGAAGGCAACATCAAGTAATGTAGTGTGGGGGTGAAAAAAAAAGCTCTCCCTTGTATTTTTTCTGTGTTAAACTGGGCGTGAGACTGGGAGTCAGCAGCAGTGAAAGAGTGTGGTTATGGCTTGTGGTTTTCTCTCGGCACTAACATCTCTCAACAAGAGGAAGAGACAAAATAGACCCTTCAAAATGTAAGAGGCCATGCTGGAGCCTCACAGCCTGAGAGGACAGGCTGAAGAATAAAACAACTACCGAGCGTGACATCAAGTGCACGTTGTTAAGTGCAAATCATTGTCACTCTTACTATAGATGTCAAACATACTCTGCCTTGATTTGCCTTTCTCATTGTTGAAGGGAACCTTAAGCAAATTGTACGTATATGTAAGAATAGCTCCACACAGCCGCCCTGTTGACTACAATTTATTTTGTAATTTTTCACACTTTTTGAACAGAACCAGACACAGTGTCTCCATTTCCAGGGTTTATGCTGAGCTCACAGCTATAACTTTACATTTTAACAGACTGACCTGACATTGGAGTTTCTCATTTAGCCTGCAGAAAAAAACCCGAATCAGTATATTTCATGAAATGTCAAACAAATGCATTAGGATTACACTGTTGTTGTTCTGTTGACAGCTGAGCTACAGCTACTGGACAATGAGCTCTGTGTAGTGGGGGCATGGACATTTTTACAAGCTGTTAACAATATGTGACTTTTGGTGAAAATCAAACGTGGAAAATAATCTGCTAGCTTATTGATTACTCCACACATCAATATATATTTTCACATTACAGCTATTGCTGCAGTATGTCGTATCCTGAGAAGTGTATGGGCTTCTCTAACTATACCATGAAGAAATACAAACTGGTTGGGGTGTGTTTAAAGAAATGTATAGATGCCAAACTGATTGACAGAAGTAGTATAAAAGGTGGCTGGGGCATCTAATTAGCATGCCTCCAGGACGCCTCCTTGAAGAGGTGCTCAGGGCACGTCCCACCGGTAGGAGACCCCGGGGAAGACCCAGGACACGCTGGAGAGACTATGTCTCTCGGCTGGCCTCGGGATCCCCCAGGAAGAACTGGAAGAAGTGGCCGGGGAGAGGGAAGTCCGGGCTTCCCTGCTTTGGCTGATGCTGCCGCGACCCGAGCCTGGATAAGTGGAAGATGGATGTATGGATGGATGGACAGATGGACGGATGGATCAATGGAAGTAGTATAAAACTTTGCATCTTATATCATCATATGTGTAAAGTAACTAAGTACATTTTGAGATACTTTGCTTGAGTACATCAGTTTTACGTTACAGTTTATACTGTAAAACCACATTCCACGTTGCATCCATGCAGATATGCAATGATTTCTGTCAAATACTGTGTCTGGTTTTAAAACAAACAATGCAAAAAAGTATTTAGTAGTAGTAGTAGTAGTAGTATTTAGTTGAAATGCATCTGACATACTGCTACACTTTCACAAATGACATAAATACTTTAAAAGATAGAACATGAATGTGTGTATACTGCTGCCCCAAACCCCTCTAATATAATAGCTATTCATATTTTCAGTTGAACCAATCAGAACTGATAAAGTTCATTCTCCCTGTGTCTTATCTAATACCATATCTGCTTGGCTCAGTATTTCATTTATACGGGCCTTATCATGCTTATATAGTCAGACCATGAGATGCTAATATCTCACATCTGCTGTGCTCTAATTTATTGGTCTGCTCTGTCGCATCTCTCTCTAAAGTTTATTATACTGTACGATCACATAAGGAAGTGTTTTTTCTCACATTGTATTTTTGCTCTGCTGCTCGCTCTTCATCCTCTGCATTGATTTCCCCAGGGTATCATATATTTTTCACTCCTATCCTTATCATGCCATCTCTTCTTCATCGCCAGGAGTAAAGATCAGGAACTGAAGAAATACTGTATAGAGCGTATGTTATATATATTAAACACAACATATGTTCAGTCCTACACTTCTCGGCTCTTTCTTCTTCTCTGCAGGACTGAAGAAAAGTGTGCTACAAGAACACAAGGATGAAAACTGCAGGAATAAAATATACTGGGGGTACAAAGGGAGAGAGGGCCGGCTGCAAACTGGCAATAAATGTACTGAAGGAGCGAAAGAACTGAGGGGAAAATTGGGTGTGTGAATTTAGAGCAGTACAGTGCGCACACACACACACACACACACACACACACACACACCCCTGCAAGCGGCAGTACAATGCAGCCTTGTTATATCCACCTTCAGTAGAGCCAGTGTTCAGGGCAATTATCCAGGGAGCTGCCACACCTAGAGAAACCCACAAGTCGACCACAGAGCTGTAGCTGGACAAACAACACCAGCTGTGACGATTAAAGAAAACACTCGACACCTCTTCTACCGAGCGCATTTTCTTTACTTCCATCAAAATAGCAAGATGCTGTGTAATGTGCAGCAACAGGGAGAGAGAGAGAGAGAGAGATCGAAAACTAAGTGTATCAACAGCAGCTTTGGTCTTTTGCAGGCCAAATGTAAACAGTGGGCAGCTGCCAACTGTCCAGAGCCATCAGTTCATCAGTTCAGCCACGCTGTAGCTGATGAAATGTGGGAGGACAGCGGCGGGGGGAAAGGAAACTGCCTCCTCCTCTTTACTATGTGCACATCCTGGAATGTGTCAAGGCAATCTGACTGTCACTGTGAGCTGGAGAGAGCAGGAGATTTCATGAGCAGTAGTCACTGGGTTATATATAGAACATGAGTTTATTTCTAAAGGGATTATGTGGCATTAAATAGTTTTATACTGTTTGATACATTGGTCTGTGATGTTCAGGGATAATTTCTCTCTTTGATCTATCAGTTATCCTAAAGTTACCTCATCTTTCTACTTTTGTTTACCACATTTCCCAAGCTGCAGCTCACTCTTATTTCTATTTCTGATTAATCTTTTTACTGAGCTTGACAATGTACAAAATCTGCCACAGTCCTTTTCTTACCATGCAAATTGGTTATCAGCCAGATGCACAGCATTCATATTTTATAAAGTGTTTTAATTAATGAATTTTAATCATCGGTTTAGTTGTAAGTTACATTCAGTCAGTAATGGGAAAATCTTATCTTGTTTATGCTAATGATATAATTTAGATTGCTACTTTTTTAATAAAAAGTCACGGTATCAGATTTGCACTGAGCTGAAGTGTTGTCAGGTGAGTGTGCACCCAATCACAAGTCACCCAACCTAATCACTTCAGATAATATTTTATTTATCCAAATGTCAAAAATCACACATTTATTCTATAAATTGTGCAAAGAGATGGAAAAACAGCAAGTTAATGAGCTGTAGTCAACAAATGTTTCATGTTTGGTTTAATAAATATTCCAAGTGATTCACATTAATCTAATATGTTTTTAAGAAGTTCATTTAGTTTTGTGTTAGAGCCCGATATGTAACAATGACCTGAAATGTACCAATGACCCGAATTGCCATTAAAAAAAAAAGTAAAAAAAAAAAAAGTAAGTGCTGAGCCAGAAATGAGGAAACAAAACCCAAAATGTTCAATACAACTGTTCAATAATGTAACAACTACTGAGCCCAAAAAGTAAAAACTCTGCCCAACTTCTTACATTTTGGGTCTATTATTACATTTTGGGTTTCATTACATTTTTTGGTTACACTTCAGGCTCAGTACTTTTGTTACAGTATCAACCAGTTATTACATTTTGAGTTTTATTACATTTTCTTTTACAACAATTCAGGACGTTGTCACATTTCAGGACGTTGTTACATATCAGGCTCTAATAGTTTTATACTTGTGTCGTTAAAACAAAAAAATTGTAATTAACTGTTTATTTATTTGATAAAAACCTGACTAGAAACTATTCGGAGAGCACAATCCTCCACTGGCATAATACAGCTGTACTCACTTTTTCTGTTATGTTGCTAATAGACAGACAAACGCAGGTAAATACATAACCTGGAGGTTTCATCAGTTTCCAGTTCATTAGATACAGCAATCTAGAACTAATACAACAGTCCTGAAACTAATTCTGCTTTCACAATGTTGAAATCAGTTTAGAGCAGCTTGTGCTACTGTTGAATAGTTTTATCCAATAAAATGCCAATCACATTTTTGAGCAGGACAAACAGCAGTTTCTCCTGTAGTTCAACACCAACACAGCCTCTAAATGAGCACACAGTTGCATCAACACCTCTTTGAAACAGTTTGAATATTATACCCTTCATGCAGGGTTGTTACCTCGCAGCGCCTACTGTAATAAGCTGGCAACCAGGAGTGTATTATACTGATTGAGGAAAAAGAGGGAGAAGTGGACAGCAGTTTAAAAGTCTGGAACAGAGCTGCTAAATGAAGGGTGTGAGCGTTTAGTTTTAGTGCTTGTGTTTAGCGCAGTAGGTCCATACTGAGTGGGAGTTGTTCTACCGGGTGTTTCTTATCTGAATGTCTCCTAACTGCATTGCATTGTGGTCCGGTGTGGTTTCTGTCGGTGCACATGAAATGACATTTCTCATTCTGCAACTCCACGTTTCTCCATGTGTGAGTGTTGAGAGGCTTTCCCTTTGGCTCTGAAGGACGGACGCCAAAACCTGTCATTAAACACTGATGGTTTTGGACAACCGGGAATTGTTTCTGCTTTTAAGTGAAAATGATGCAATAACAAGAAAAACAGACCACAAGACAATAAAGCTGACCCAGAAATGTTAAGTATATCTAACTGATTTAAGCTACATTTCCCTTTAATGCAGCTTTCCTCCCCTCCTGCGATCAATTTTTAATGTTACGCTTGTAATATGGAGCAGCTTCGTGTGGGAGAATTTTAGACCTCTGCTAACCTAACATAAGGGCACATTGTATGGCAGCGAATTCCTCTGCACTTTGCCAGCCAGCCATGGTTTTGAGAAGTCAGTGAGGCCTTAAGTTCCTGTAACCCCTCCAGAGAGAGAGAGGAAAAAAAAGTAAAAGCTGATGGGAGGGAATAGCTTGAGGAATGGTTGGTATTCTCAAATGTTGTTCTTCTCCACAAGTTTATTTTTGTCTTTCATCGAGGTCCAGGGAAATGTTCCTCAGCCAATCACAGCGCTTCACTCTCACACATCACCACATTTCCACAATCACAACATGCTGATAAGAACAAGTGATTGTACGGACAACAACTTACAAGCAGGAAAACACACTGACCAGTATTAAAGAGGCATTTTACAAGAAAATCATCCCAATGGGTGAATGGTGAGCTCAAGTATGATTAATGTAATCCCACCCTAAAGTAAACCGAGTGCAACATTCATTAACCAATTCACACAAGATAAATGGTATGAGGATGTAGTTTATCCTTTCTAATTAGACAAACTCAGCCAACAAAAGCTCCCTATTTATCAAAGTTAAATCTCTAAAACAAGGTCACTGACATCTGTGTTGGGGCTATAACACAAGAGTTGAAGAGGAAATGTAAGAAGTAGAGAGAAGGAGAAGTCAGAAATACGAGCCTCGCAGTAAAGAAATGTAAAAATGACTTACCACTCACTTATCTCAAACTCTACACTCTCTCCCGGCTGTCCCTCTTCTTCACTCAGTGTATGACAAAACTTCTTAACTTGGTCCTTTCCACAGACTCCCTCTCTCCCTCCCTTTCTCTCTCTTTAAACATGGGTGCACATGTGACTGGCACTGACCTGCCAAACGGCAAAATGGTGACATCTAGTGTGCAGTAGAGCTACAGCACAGAGCAGCAATAATCATCCTTTGTCGAGCTGTGGGGTCCCCATGACAATTTCCACAAGTAATTTATAAGCTAATTTGCTCTGAGCCCGGAGGCAATTTAAAAAACTGCATCTGATGAATACAAATAGTTTTTATTACCGTCCACAAACAAGAAAATTCTTTTTCATCTGTAACCAAAAGTAATATTTTCGTCATATACTTGTGACAACTTATTTTCACACCTCATCGAGTTTAAGAATTCAATAAGCCATTGTCAGTAAGATTTACCTTTAAATTTAAATCAAACACAACCGTGGTGTGACTTGTGGTTTGTAATACATTTTAATGTTATACCTTAAAAACACATTTCTGAGCTTGGACTGGAAGGCAGCCATCACCTCTCTGCACAGTTTTACAGTATATGAACATTTTAATTTGGCATTTTTCAAAGTGATTAACTTTACATATATATATGTACACGTTCTGATGTGTACTGTCAAATTTGTTACAACTAAGGATCAGTTGTCAGTGCTGGTGTGTGTTGCGTGCTCCCAGTAGACCACACACACCAGAACTCACACACTTAATGCAATATAACTTGGTGCAATATCAATATGCTCCTGTGTGCAATGGTGTAAATTGCTGAGCTTGTTTTCTTATTATTGTTTGTTCACACAGTATATACTGTCCCCCACTGTTTATGCTGTTCTTATTTTATTTTTGTATATCCTCTGTGATTATATTGTCGTATTTTTTATTTTTATATTTTGTCTTCTGTAACAATGCAGTTGTACACTGCAGCCAAAATCCCACTGCCAGAGACTTCTTATTTAAGTGGTTGCTATCTTAAATGTATCTACTGTGTATGTCTTTTTTAACAATCATGCCTGGAATGTGCGCTTTTTAAATTTCATTTTGTTTCTGGAAAACATCTCACGATCCCTACTAGGTGCCTGAAGACCCCGTGGGAGGCCCTGACCCTCACTTTGGAGACCTCTGCGTTAACAAATGTTCTTGTTTCTCAGTAAAAGAAGATGAAGAGTTGACAGCCTTACTCGAGGCTCTGCGAGGTGTTGTACTCACTGGTGTTTTGAGGTAAACACTAACGTCCACATCCTAAGATATCTTGACAACGCTAACGTGAATATAATAAGCAGCTATAATGTTTCCCTTGCTAGTGTATGTCAGCAGGTGCTCAAGTTAGGAAAGTCTTTTATTTTTACCACTATTTCATCATAAACTACAGAATTACTGTAATGTGACCCCTAATCAGCATCAGTTGTATGCTTCAACCACTTCTGAACAGTGTGAGTATCTGGCATTATAATTTTCGGCCTTAAGGCAGGGGTGTCAAACTCCTGCCATGAAGGGCCGAGACACTCCATTCCAGCCGGTCACTAAAGCAGGTGATTTTAATCATTAACACCTCTTTCAATTTGAAGGAAGGAGCTCATCAGTGAGATCAGCTGCTGGAGAGACGGTTGGAAAGAAAACCTGCAGGGTCTCAGCCCTCCATGGCACGAGTTTGACACCCCTGACTTAAGGACTGAAATTTTTGGGAGCACCTCATTT
>OOFC01024316.1:34920-50818 GCA_900323345.1 Pseudochromis fuscus | reverse complement strand
GGTCCAACAGAACCTGAAGAAATCCACTGGTTCCTGTCGACTTGGTCTCCACGGTTTTATCAGCTCCTGTGGTTCTGTGGTTAACCTGGTTATTGTGGTTATACATCAAAGGGCTGTAGGTATCAAAGATGGAGGATGATGGATGTTGATGGATGGATGGATGGATGGATGGATGATGGATGGTTGATGGATGGATGGATGGATGGATGTATGGTGGATGGATGGATGGATGGATGGATGGATGATGGATGGATGGATGGGTGGATGGATGGTGGGTGGATGGGTGGGAGGGGGGGGGGGGGGCAGGGGGAGGGAGGGGGGGAAGGGGGGGGGGGGAGGAGGGGTGATGGGGGGGGGGGGGGGGGGATGGTGGATGGATGATGGGTTGATGGATTGATGGATGGATGATGGATGGATGGATGGATGATGGATGGATGGATGGATGGATGGATGATGGATGGATGGATGGGTGGATGGATGGGTGGATGGATGGTGGGTGGATGGATGGATGGATGGATGGGTGGATGGGTGGGTGGATGGGTGGTGGGGGGGGGGGGGGTGGAGGGGTGGGGGGGTGGATGGATGGATGGATGGATGGATGAATGGATGGTGGATGGATGGATGGATGGATGGATGGATGGATGGTGGATGATGGATGGATGGATGGATGGATGGATGGATGGATGGATGGCTGGATGGTGGATGATGGATGGTGGGTGGATGGATGGATGGATGGATGGTTGGATGGATGATGGCTGGATGGTGAATGATGGATGGTGGGTGGATAGATGGATGGATGGATGGCATTGTTAGTAAACCTGCCTTTTCTTCATCTTTAACCTTCATAGTTGCTGCATAAATACGATATAATGTAAAGACAGTGGGATTAACAATGTATCCTAGCAACACAAGCTGTTAGGTAACAGCCATAGTTACATAGACATTGATGTAATTGAACTGGTCTGATGCTGCTGAGACCTGGAGCAGTTAAGATGAGGTTTGATGTTTGGTTGATGCAATTGATGTGAAGTTCATCCTGAAGTCAGATCGAGGTGAGAGTCTGTCACAATCACCTTATTGATTAATGTTGGACATGTGACTGGACTTCTTGAGTTTGAAGTTGTCACTATATTGATCTTATATTGATCCCCCTCCATTTCCTCCATGTGAGAGACCATTGGAAGAAAGGATTCTTGTCCATGTAAAAACAACAACAAAACATTTCAATCCTCAGCTAAAGCTAAATAAATTTTCCAACCATCTTTCTGTCTTTGCAACTTGAAATGCTGTTTCCTAAAGTTTCCTTAGTGCAGATTTCTCTCTTTGTGGAGGACTGTTCACCGGCCTTGTGTGATTTGGCAGCAGCATCACCACAGTGTCCTCACACACACTGATCAGCTCCACACAGAAATGTTTCCACTAATTTCCATTGGCTGATTAAGCAATGATTGATGCCCTGATTAAAACTGAGACAGTCCTGATTGTTGAGCCTCTGTTCTGTTCACCATAGTTAAAAGTTAAGATACAGCCTGTTGTCTGTTTCTGTACATTTTCCTCAGTAAATGAAGTTGTGCAGGGACCACAGGAGGGTTTCATCCCTTTGCTTGGTAAATTGAACATCCCTCTTCCTCTCTGACTTTCTTTTTTATCTTGCTGTGTGGAAATATAAAGAAGTGGGAGAAGGCGTTTTAAACAACTTCTTATGTCTCTGACACCGTGATATTTTTTCATCTCCGGTGACATCTGGCTACGCACATAGTTTTGGTTTTATGCGCCCCGGGTTCTGAGATATTTGTTCCTGACATTTCTGCCTCCGCCCCAACACAGTGAAGGTGAGCTGAGTTTTATTTATTGTGCTGTGTTCAAAACATTTCACTTCAGCATGAAATTTACAGAAAATCAGTGAGTGCTGCTCTTTATTGAAACCGTTTCTAGTGGACACATTTTATAGGAGTGATATATTTGCTTTGCCACATTGAATACAGTGAGGAGGTCGGGTTGGATGATGGGGCTGCAGTGAGCTGGTAGCTCTTCTTCACCTTCACAAATGCAGGATGTCTAAACACAACCATAAAAGGTTTAATCATGGTTTAGTTGATATAAGCAGAGTGGAATACTTACATTGCACCGATTTAACTACTTGGAAATAAAAAATTGCTTAGTTATTGCAGGATAGTAGAAAACTTTTTTTTTTTGTTTTATGTATATATTATGTTATTTTTGTTGTTATGTTGAACACCAAGGTCAATGAAGTAACCATGTTTGTTTTCTTGCCAGTTGAGGGAAAAAAAAAGTTTCAAAAAGTGTACATACGAAAATCTATGTAGATACACTGTTACAGATGATGTCCTGGGTTGGACCCCAAAACAGATACAGGACTGAGTTTCAAAAGAAAACAAGAAGGTAAGAAACAAAAGATGCATCATCCATGATGAATCCGCAAGAGAGTCTTAAAGTGAAAATCCTGGACAGGAAGCCAAGCGGTGGTGTAGTTCCCCCGGTGAAGGTCATAGGAGATGAAGACCTCCTTGCTCTTTGGGATTATTGGGTCCTGATGAGTCTAAAAACGAAGCATCATCTTTGAACAGAGAGTAGTAATAGTAGTAGTAATAATACGTTAATTGATATATTGTGCTTTTGCTAGCACTGGAAGGAAGAATAGGTGTGTCCACGAACAAAAATAATAGGATTAGATATAGTGTCCACAATTGAGGACGACCACTTTTTGATAAGAAATGGGACGTATACACTGTAGAAAATCTAAAATGTAATGTCCATGTATGTGGAAGCGGGGCCTCAAGATAAGAGGTTAAGATGAGACTTAAAACCCTCCACTGTGGGGGCAGTTCGGACGTAGAGGGGCTGACCACAGAGAAAGCCCCGCCCCCCTTGGTTTTAAGTCTCACCTTGGCACCACATGGCCCTCGGACCTTAATTCGAGCACTGGAGTATAAATTTGGATGAGGTCCATGATGTACCTACTGTGGGGCCAGTCCATTCGAAGCTTTAAAAACAAACAATAAAATCTTGAAATCAATTTGAAAACTAACAGGGAGTCAGTGCAGAGATGTGAGGACTGGGGTAATATGGTCCCGCTTATTGGCCCCTGTTAAAAGTTGGGGTCTGGACTAACTAACTGCAGACAAGCATGCACAATCTGCTCAAAGAGGTTAAAAGATAAAAATGGTTTCACCTTTGATAAAATCCGAAGATGATAAAACATGATTTCACAACACTGTTAATCTGTTTATCAAATGCAAATCATCATCTATGGTGATGCCAAGGCCTTTGACTTGGGGACATTCATACTCTTTGAGGGGTCCCATGTTGATGAGGGCACTGCCAAACAACATCACCTGAGTTTTAAAAACCAAGACTTGACATCACAGTCAAGTATGGGTGTCAGGGGGCAGTGGCTGTTCTTACAGATTATCATGTATATTTGACAGTCATCAGCATAAAAATGATAAGACATGCCATGTCTCTTAAACATCTCTCCAAGTGGGAGGAGATATAATGTAAAAAGGACTGGTCCCAGGACAGATCCCTGGGGGACCCCACAATGAAGTAGTGCAGAGGATGAAGAGGAGTCCCCCACCTGAGAGCTGTCCTAAACACAAACCTCCAGACCCTCCCACACACTACATCCTGGAGAGGCCAGAAAATCATATTTTAGTTTACTGAAGTTACAAAATATGTTACCATGCCTGAAAAGTTCGATCTGTTCCCAGTTTGCCAATTTCCAAACACTTTAATTACACTTACACATAAGTTAAGGTAAACACAAGTGAATGTCCTAAATAATTGAATGAAATGAAAATATAACTGCATGTACCTCAGTGAGGAGCTGAGAACTCTTCTTGGACACCATCATGAATTCACTGGGGTCGTCCAAAGTCCAAGAAAACTTTCAACATTGGAGCAAAATTCGTGAAAGTGTTTGAATTCCTACATCCTGGAGACTGTGATGGAGGCTGTGATCTTATCCTAAAGCACCACACACACACACACACACACACACACACACACACACACACACAAACAAACATACTTGGCAGCGAGTCCATAGAACCACAGATTTCAAATTTTATCCTAAATTGAAGTTTTGATTTCTGAAAAGTTTTATCTACTTGCAGGTTGTGTTTCACAGCTGTGTAGAAAAACAATAGTCTGCTCTTACGATTAGTGGATTTACAGGCGTGTGTGCGTTTGACAGACAGAAAGGTTTTGTTTAAGGTCAAATGCCAAGGCTGATCCCAAGTATCTGCAGCACGGCAGCAGTGCAGCTGTGACATGTGTCATATCCTATTTATTGTTGTGATGTCAAGTTGAAGGAACGTCAATCCCGTCAAAAAGGTCAATAGTTCACAGTCCAGTCTCAGTCCGATATTTACAGGCTGGACCTGAACCCTTACTGAACAAAGGACAGACACACACCAGAGACAGGAACATTTTGGTGGTGGAAACATTTTTTACATCCAATATTTGCAGTATTCAGGGTCGTCAACATGACTGCGAATTACAAAACTGTGTGGAGGAGGTATTTGTGAATCTGTATTTTGTATAGATTTAGTTAAAGTTAATGAAAACTCACCAGATTGCTAAATTAGCTTAGCAGTGTAAGAAAACCTGTCTCCTGCTGGTAAACCATGAATAAACCACAGTGCAGGGGAATGGTCTGTTGCTCTCTGTGAAGTCCATGTTGGACTTTTTGTTTGTGGTGATGATCTGAACTCCTGGTACGTCTTTGATTGAGTTGTATAACATAGAGAGTGTCTCCTTGTATATGCTGCTCTTCCTCACATTAGCCAGTATTCAGTTAAAGGCCCAGTTCCTCATCACTGTCGGAGTCTTGGTCGATCTGAACAAACACAGGCAGCACTTTCAGTTTCATTGCACTTCTCCCAGGTCTGTGTCAGCTCTGTGTTGTGTGGTTGTGAAGACTGAGTCTCTGCAGTTTACTGTAGAAAAGCTGAAGCTAAAACAAGAGATTGAGAAATCAGCTCCTGGGATTGGCAGCAGTTCTCCACCTCCACAACGTCACTGTCAGTGAAATTAAATTCAGCTTTTCCTTCACTTCTCCTCTTTTTCACCTCTCAGTTAAAGTGTTGATATCACAAGTCCCGCCTCCTACTTGATTCTGATTGGTCGGCGACAGAGAACCGACAACTATTTTCTACTTAACACTGTGAGCTATGTGTTCTAGCATCCAGGACGGGTGGCTGTGGCTCAGGTAGTAGAGTGGGTCGCCTATGAATCGTAAGGTTGTGGGTTCGATCCCCAGCTCCTCCTGTCCACATGTCAAAGTGTCCTTGGGCAAGACACTGAACCCTAAGTTGCTCCCAATGGTGGCTAGCGCCTTGCATGGCAGCTTGGTAGCCACTGGTGTGTGAGAGTGTGTGAATGGGTGAATGAGTCACCTTGTAAAGCACTTTGGGACCTAGCTTAAGTCATGAAAGCGCTATATAAAGGCTATATAAGTGCTAACTCAACATTGAACTTGATATGAACAAACATTATTCAGGAGATAAACTGCTGCATGTGGATACAAGCCTCAAGTTAAACCCATTGTTTTTGCCAATATTTCACAATAAAAGCCAGGTTAACAAATAAAGGATTTCTGTCCACTTAAACGCTAGTAGTGTGCTTTTATTTTGAAATTGTTAAAGGTTATGTTTGAACATTCCATCCCATTTTAAGCATTCATACTGAAATATGATAAATTAAATTTATCAAACAGATAAAGGCCTGACTGTAGTACAACCTGTAGTTTCCCAAGTATACTTCAGTCCAATGTGTGTCTGTTGATATTGAAAGTGTTCAATAAGTACTTCAAATGAACATAGTTTAATGTGTAATGCTGGAGTGAAGTTGGGGAAGTTATGGATGTAAATATGTGTTTCATTTCATCAGTGTGTGATGAGGTATGTGGTTTGTTTGAGAAGGTCAAAGGTCACAGTAGAGCTGCCAGTGAAAAGGCTGGTTCCTCCTCTGTCTCCCTCCCTGCGTGGACTCAGAGGGTTGATGGCTTCCTTATTGATTTTGAACACAGGGTTTATGTCAGACAGGAGTGAGAGGAGAAGGAGATAGTTTCAGGTTAAGTGTGTGTTGCTCTGCAGTGCAGTGAGAGCAGTGTTTATGGTGTTATTTTAAAGCAGCTATAGATCTTAACGGAGGTATCTATGAATGCAGTATGTCGAATGGGGAAATCCTTGAAAATGGTCTGTTCAATATCACACAGAGTAGATCTGCTGTTGTTTGTCCAGTGAAGCTGGAGCGAGAGGAAGAAGAGGTGACGGTCTGATGCTATTTTTATCTATACTGTAAATTCCCAGGAAGAGTATTTTTAGTTTGTTATGAGACTATGGCAGGCTATCCAGGTCTTCTTAATGAAGTAAATACATATTGGACAGTGTCCTTGGGTTCAAGAGTCAGGCCCGCCTCCTCACTCCTCCCTTCATATCCAAATATGGTCACTTCTGAGTCCAAACAACTTTGTGACTGATCTCCTGGCCACAAACTGAGTGATGTCACATTAGCATTCAATATATTTGGTCTATGGCTGCGGCCCCCATGAAAGAGGATGATCCTGATGTAGATATTAAAATCTCATTTCAGAGTAAAACAAATACAAATATACTTTTCAGGTGTTAACATTCTATTTTTGCTTATACATCCCCTGAAATATCACACACTGGCCCTTGGTGCTGTGTCTGGTTCGGGGATTGTACCTCCTCAGATTTTTGTCACAACAAATATTTAATAGCTTTTGTTTGTTTTCTACACTTGGTATGAGGGTAACTGTTGTTTAAGGCGTCCTGACTTTACTTTCAGAGCCTCAGATCTTTGCAGTGTACTGTACGTGTTATGGTCGAAAACTGTTTCATAAAGATAAATAAAAGTGTTTCCTTTTACAAACTCACTTACCACCACTAATGTCTATATTTTATCTGGACTAATACCTTGGAAGTCAAATGCCTCGCGAACGAATCTCGAACGAATCTCGAACGAGTCTCGAAGAATCTCGAACGAATCTCGAACAAATCTCGAACGAATCCCGAAGAATCTCGAACGAATCTCGAACTGGAATTTGAAAACTTCTGAGTAAAATTTACTAAAGACTGTGTGGAGCGTCCCCACTGAGGTGTGTTTGTGAACTCTCCTTTGTTTTCCTGCTTTTCACCATTAGTTTGGGGGTTTTAGCTTTGATGTCACCCTATAGTACCCAAACAGAGCCACTGACATCACCAGCTCCTCACCGAGCAAAGCAACTTTTTTTAAAAATATATATACATTTTTTTTTCACTGTTGTTATTTGTTACTTTAATTCATGTACTTGTGTTATTCTTCCATAAATCCTGTGTATTTGTAGTCAAAGTGTTTTGAAATTGATATTTGGGTTCTGGAAATGGATTCATTAACTTTTCTTATTTTTTGTTTATAGGAAATGTCACTTTTGATTTTGAACCTCCTCCTGTAACAGATTAAGTTCAGGTTTCAAGGTCTTACTGTGTCTGCAAAGCTAATATTATATTTAATGACAATAACTGAGGAGTCAGGAACAGTGTGACTGTCATCAAACATTTGGTCAAGGCTCGGCGAATGAAATGAAGCCACTGGTGACCTAAAGGGGCAAGTTGTGAGCTTGAGACCAGAAGGTTGGTCGGTCCATAAATCTGTGCAGTGAAAATTAAAAATGGCTTGACCCCTAAAGTGCCCTTGAGCAAGGTATTTAACTGCAGCTGGAGCTGATATTGGCCAACGCATCCGGTGGCTGTTTGTAACCATGGCTACAGAGCTGGATGGAGGTTGAAATAATATTTAAAAATGTGCAACAACAGTTGTTGCTGATCAGTCGAGCTTATAGTCGAATACACACTGCTGTACAACACACACCCAGACACTCACTTGTGCATCAAAATGTGTATTAATCCACAGCTGAAAATAGTTCCCAACAACATCAACATCCCCTCTCGTTTCCGAAGTGTTTACTAAAACTACAGCTAAGCCTGTTTAATCTGTGTCCTGTTTTTAAAAGATTTACACAGTTGAAACAAATGGGTTTCAGGGCTGAGCGCCACAGAGACGATGGGAAAGTCTGAGCAAACGACAAATGAATTGTTAGTTTTAATCTCTTCGTTGAAACTGTTGACAATAAGACAAACACAGAATAACACCATGATATAAATCACCTCCTGTAGAATCCAATACGACATAATACCACACTATTAAATATAACATCTGGAGAGAGTGGGCCATCACCCAGGATATTATACTCTGTGACTTTATGCTGAAACTGCAAGGTTCCCGAGACGTTGCACTCTCTCAGCAGAGGAACTCCTACACAGCATTTACGGTGCAGTTAGTGCATAATGTGTGGTTTCCAGATTGTCACTGGTAAACAGACAGCAGTGATCTCCAGGAAGGGAAACACACTCCATGACCATTCAAAGGGTTTATAATGAAGACAAGTGTCTGATGCAACCTCAGGAAATGTCACTGTGAAGAAAAGTGAATTATATGTTGAAGACATCCCATTGACAGGAGGAAGGGAGAAGAAGCAAAACCACCCCCACTGAGGAGGGAGGGCTTTTGTTTGTTTGTGAACAGATCTCAAGGATTTAATTTTTTTAAGAGATAAAAGGAATTTTCAGCAAGATGAGTGGATGGGATCCTAATAGTGTTTAACTCCATGTGGCCATGTTGGTTGTTTGCAGCCAGAAGTGACCATATTTGGATATGAAGGGAGGAGTAAGGAGGCGGGTCCGACCTTTGAACCTAATGACGCCGCTCAATGTGAATGAAACTCGAGTTAAGGCCTGGTCTCATTGGATACCAGACCTGTAAATCAAAAATCTTGGACCATCACATCACTGAGAAGAGTTGAGTTTAGCTAATGACATCAAAATGACTTGTGGGGAAAAAAAGTAGTGCTAACGATTAAAAGTTTTAATCAGATTAATCACAAGGTTGATGTGAATTAATTTCGATTAATCACGATTAAATATCATTACATTTTAATCTATATTAATCTTATTTCCTTTTGGTTTGGGTGGTTTGTGGCAAGCTGGGTGATGCGTTAGCCAAAGTGCTAGCAGTAAGTGCTAATGTATGCTTCACATTAATGTGGTATTTTAATCTGAAAGGGCTTCAGTGAAAAGAAAACTTCTTCCTGCAGAGTGTCAGTCACTATTCTGTCTGGATTTTTTTGTACTTGTTGTTACGTGTTGTTTAGCATTGTCCATTATTATTGGTTGGTTCTGCTTCCTGTCACCACAGGATTAACTGCCTATTGGTGCATGTGTGACGACAACTCCACTCGGACAAACTACCCAAAATGCATTGCCAAGGACATTAATGCTGATAGATTAACTGGATTAAAATGATTAATCAGATTAATCATGATGATGGATTAATCTGCTTTAATGCATTGATTTTGACAGCCCTAAAAAAAGTATTGCCGGATTATTTCATAGTATAAAATGACCATTTTTTAATGGAAGTCAGTTGCAGAGGGGTTTTTTTTGGAGTCAGCATCTAGTGGAAATTGGTGGTATTGCTCTTTTGCATTTCCACATTGGCGTCACGTTTGAAATCCAGTCGTTGTATCCATGTCTAAATGCAGTCTATGAGTTGTACACACTCACACAACACATCACACACACTGACATTTACACTGACAACCATCTTTGCACTTTGTATCCTGGTATGTCTCCAAATTTTGCAGAATAAAATAAAAACAACAACAACTAAGGAGTCTAATTCAAAAATCTCTGAATGCCAATCCAAATGCTGCAGTTCATCCTAATCCACACTGTGTTTGCCATGTTAGCAAAATGCCAAAGCAAAGAGTGAATTAAAAAAAAACAAACGTAGACACTTCAGAAAGTGTCGACATGCAGAGCCTCTCTGATGTCATGTTTAGTCATCGGAGCTCAGTCTGCGTGGATATTAATGCTTTTCCAGCGAGCTCCCACAATGCATCAATGCAGACACGCACTGAATCTCCTCCGTTGGCTTCAGACGAGCTTTGTGTGCATCTGGGGATAGATTTGTGAGTGTGGATTGCTCTGTTTTCAGCTCCTCTCTCACTCTGCGATGCTTTCATTTAAGAAAAAGCTTCTCGTGGCTCCAGACGTCCCATCCCACTTTTTTCTTCTTACGTAACACCCAGCATCCATCACTTCTTACAGCGCCGCGCTAAGACATGACAAGACAGACAAATGTCAATGTTGTGTGAGTTGATGGGTTGAGGATGGAGGGAGGTGGGGGAGGTGGGGGGAGGTGGTTGCGTACCGAGATGTGACAAGACAGTCAGACATCAGCTGAAAGGTTACACGGCCAATCAGCCTCGAACATGGCTGAGAGCTGCCACGACAACAAATCAGCAGTGTTGATGAGGGCTGGCGCTCGAGGCGTCTGACGGGGGAGCGTGCATGTGTGTGTTTGAGGGTCGTCTCCCCCCCATCGAACACACGTCTCTGCTGCTTGTCATTTCGATGCAGACCTCCATCAAACCATTTTCCTTGATTGCTGGTGATGAGTTTGACACAACTAAATGTTTATCTGCTGGTGGGCAGGCACACGTCCTGCTGCCGGCTTTATTTCTTTCTTTATTTCTTTATTTTTCAGAAAAAAGTCGGCTCCAAAAGTTTCACAGTCATTAATCTTATTTTTTTTTTCCCCTTTTAGAAAGCACTTGGAATTTCCCCTGCGTAATTTCTGCCCTCACGCGCTCGCAGAGTATAAATAAACAAAAAGTTTGTACAGTCGTTTTGCACAGCTCAGTGCAAATTACAGTGGAAACTCATTTATCTGCAGCCGGTGGGAATAGAGGCTGTTAAGATGGCTGAGGCTCATTCACTCATCCAAATGTTCACATATGAGGCTCCAGTAGATTGTGTACGCCATTTGGTAAACACTTGAGTTTGCAGTGTGAAAGTGCACAGCTTCATTATGACTCTGCTCCCACTGACGAATCAGTCCTGCTGTTTGGACGACCAGATAAATAAAATAGAAATATATTTGGCTGTTTGTTTGTTTTTCCACCATAAACATTATTATTTCTTTAAATTTTACATTAGATATCCACTCAGCATTATTATTTTAATCCTAAAAGATATTAGTGATGAGAAGCATCCAAACATATTGTGGAAAATCAGATTTATTTTCTGTATTTACAAAAAAATGCATGAAAATATACTTACAAGAACCTGAAGTGGATTTGCCCAAGTAAAATATTAATAACAATAATTAATAATTTTGTGATTTTTTTCACACATATGTATTATTTTTTATTTTATTTGATAAACCAGATCAATCATTATAAAAAACACATTTCTAAAACTTGACAAAATTACATATTACAGTTACAAATTTATGTCAATTCATATTAAAAAGTTTTGAGGCAACACACAAAACAGAAATAAAACTAAAATTATAAAGACAAACTGAACTGACACAGCTCATGTCAACTATAAAAAAAACAATTACTTTGAACAATTTGATTTAAAGTTATAAAATAAATACATTATTTATCTAACATAAAATTGTTCAAAATACATTCACAAATTAATCCTAACTTTACATTTTTTTCTGTTATTATTATATTAACAGATTAAATTTTTAAATTCAGGCATAATTTCATGAACATATTTCTAAAAAAATGAGATTATTAGTGACATGCATGAATGATAAATTGTTTCTGTAATTTGACACTGGTTTGTTGTTAATTGGTTAATTGGATAGGTATCATATTACAATGAAAATAATAAAAGACATTGAATAAATAGGTTTTACCAATTTAATTTATTTTGCACATTGAAAAAAAAAACTTCTTTTAAACATTAAAAATAGAAAAAAATCCCCAGGACTTCATGTAAAATTAAACCAACGGACTATATTTTAGTTTTGGGAAATTACTGGATATGTATTAGTTCATTGTTTTGTTTTTCAGCTGTTGGAAAATTGCCAGTATCTGTAATATGAGCTGTACCGTATTTTCCGGACTATTAGTCGCTACTTTTTTCCGACGCTTTGAACTTAAACACCGGTGTTTCTCATGTATCCGCAGCACGAAGCTCGTTAGCTGTTTACAAGCTAGCAAGCTCCGTGCTGCCGATACATTTAGCGTTGTCACATCAGACCCGGTCAGAGTGGACCACATGAAACTGGTCGAATAAATTCCATAGCGGCTTATAGACAGGTGCGCTCAATAGTCCGGACAATACGGTACATTGTCTTGTTAAGGGATCATAAGCACAACATGTAATAATTAGTCTGGATGCCTACAAGTGTCCTGTTTATCCTCAGTCATTACGCTGCACTCACAGAGCGGGGTATATTTATAAGGTTGCTGTGTGACGTTCAGATAAATGAGTTTCTGCTGTTTCCCTTTATTCATTATTAGGATTATACCTATAAGACATTAATCAAGGATTCCCCTCAACCAGTCTGCATCCCCTTCCCGTCCTGCTCCCCCTCCTGTGACTTCCTCACACTGTCTTCAGATGCCCAGCTGGGTAATTACCACAGCTTGTAATAAGCTGGGCACTGAGACATTCATTTAGTTGTGTACGGTGCAACGTGCTGAGGCGAGCCATCCATTTTCAATTACACTTTGGTGCATGTGCGCGGATCACCTGACACACTTTGCCTGCGTACGTGCACACATGGACTTAAACACACCTCCCCGGAGAGCCAGGCCTACAGGTAATTACTCTAGCTCCGAGCTGTCTGCCACAGCGGTGTCCCTCTGATCAATACTGGTGTTAGCAGCAGGTGCTGGCAGCTTCATACAGTACAGCAGAAATCCCCGGGGGCTCTGTTAGAGGTATGGACGTGGCTGCTTAGAAGTCGCACAGAAGGAAACAAATCTTTACAAAATATCTTCTTAACAACCTCTTTAATGTCGTGTTGACTTTTTAGAGGAGGATGGTGGTTCTGGAAATAGCAACACAGAGGCATTAAGTCATGGATACTGATGGAAATTGACTGAAAATGCTCAGAAATGATGAAACTGTTCAGTGTTTTATTTTACTTATACTGTAGTTACTAATTATCCAGATGAGAGCAGTGTAAAGCTGTGAGGGGTGGTTTCAAGGACTGGTTTTTGCAAAGAAAGTGTCCATGACTTGATTTTAATAACACTCCTCTCAAGTGCTTATTGTTGCTTGTAGCACTTCTCTGCTTTGTTGTAAATTTAATATTAATAATATTAATAATGTTTCTGTAACTGGCTGCTGTCTGCACAGTGCTATCACTGTTGCCCATGGACATTTTGACAGGTAGACAAGAGGAGCCAGACTCGAACCCACAACCTTCCAGTTACTGGACGATCACCCCACCAATTTAATTTGATTTAATTTGATGATATTTTGTAATTTACTTCAGAAAGGTTGAGGCTAAAACAAGAGAAAGAAGTCGTGTCCTGGGATCAGCAGCACTTCTCTACAAAGTAACTTTGTTCTCAGTTGATGTTGATCTGGATTCTGATTGGTCAGTGACAGACCAGTGACAGAGGAGGATCTGTTCATCTGACAGATGAACCCCTGTTACCTCCTGGAGATTTCAACCATTGGTGGTGGCATGTAGCATATCAGTACAGTACAATATCAGTACATTGCTGTATTGTTCTCAGTGCCCGAGTCAATCCCCGACTAACGTCTGCTTCCTGTTAATGTGGTATTTTAATCTGAAAGGGCTTCAATGAAAAGAAAACTCCTTCCTGCAGAGTGTGCATAATACTTTATTGTCTTGCTTTTTTGTTTTCAAATTTCCCATCGAGAGGCTAACATGCTAACATGCTATATAGCTTTTTTTAAAAAAAAGGTAAAATGACAAAACCGTGCTGTTTCCTGTCTTCCCTCTTTATTGTTCGGTTCGCTGCCGGTCACTTCCTGCTGATTTGTGCGATGGTAACTCTACCTGGACAAACTGTCTGAAACACATTGCAGCATAGACTGTATATAAAGTAAGTAACCACACACTTCCTCTTAATGTAGTGGAGTCCAAAGTACAATATTTGTCTTTGAAATGTAGCGGAGTGAAAGTAAAAGTTTCCAAAAAAACAAATACGCAAGTAAAGTACAAATACTGAAAAACTGTACGTAAGTACAGTACTCAAGTAAATGTACTCCATTACTGTCTACCACTGCTAGTATGTCTGTGCACCAGTGGTTATTTATATGCTGCAGTACGTGAAATAAATACGTGGAGAACAGGTTCAGTTTTGTTTCTGAAAACATTCAGACTCAGCCTCAGAGCAGATCACAGTGTTTACATCAGTCTGAACTCTTTTCTCACAGAGATCATGGGAACATTGTTTTTCCTCCTGATCTGAAACTTTGACCATATGAACACCCGGCATCGTGAAACTGTGTTTAGAACAAAAAACATGGAAAATCATAATAGGTCCTCCTTCAACTGGGGTTAACTCTGTGAACATGAATACTGTTTTCCAGGAACGCCCTGCTCCACAGTCGCACCTGGAAGCTTCCCAGTTCAACCACAGCCAACCGCTGAGCAGCCGAGCCGCCTTGTTAAAGGGCACATCAGCAGCACTAATGAGGGATCTTGTGCAATATTCATCCTGACTGAGCACACAAAGACTGAACCGGTGACCTTCGGGTCATACTTCTCTATTACCGTCCTAAAGAGGAAACTGTTTTATTTACACATTCACAGGAACTGTCCTTCCTGAGATCACTCGCTGTCATTTAGGTTTTTAGTTCCTGGAGGGAGAAATCTCTGAAATGTGGCGGCACAAAAAGCTCATTCAAGGATGTGGCTGCTCTGTTGAACTTTTTTCTTTTTCAACTGTGTTTGTGATAATATTTACAAGGTCTCATTCAGGAGGCTGATAACAGAGCTGGGTATGACTAAAGCTTTTCTCTGAAGCCATAATAAAACCATCAGTTTTGAGCAATCCACTGTTTAATCCTGTTGCAGGTGCCACAATCTGAAAGGAACCACAGACCCGCTCTCTCTGCATCTGAGGGACGACAACAAACCACCCACAACACACACAGTGAAATCTGCACCTTGTTGGGTATAAAAGTTGGGGTGTCGCATGCAGCAAAAACAGACAGTACGCTATCTCCACTCCGATCTCCTCCGACTGTGATTATTGCCGACATCAACAGCGCGATGTTGTGGAGAGTGTTGCTATTTTCCCTTGTCGTCCTCCAGTGTTTGTGTAATGGAGCTCAGCCTTTTCCGGTTATTGTGAGAGAGAGGGGTCGGGTGGGAGGGGAGGGTTTAAGGGTTAGTAGCTGGACCGAATGTGCAGCCCAAATATCTGGGACACACACACACATCAACACACAAAGCACACAAGGACAGACTGACTGGCTGGCTGGCTGACAATCTGTTGGAAGCAAAACGCCAGCACATGTATGAACAGTCCACTGGGGGTAAATATATGTGCGTAGGCGAGGCGGGCTGACCACGACTGACCAATCTTTTCCGCCTCGATCATGAGAAGCACGACGGATGCAGTGAGCCGGTTTGACTGGGGTCGGAAAGGATGGCGAGTTAACGGGATAGAGTGACTGCACAGTATGTGACAATGAGTGTAGCGGCGCTGCACAGTTAGAAAGCCAGACAGGGCACACAGACGAGAGGAAGAAGAGAGGAGGGGGTGAAGGATGGAGGAAGGATAATCCACACGATCCAGGTCACCACTTCCATCTTCCACCTCCACTCACCATTCTGGATTCCCCTTTAACCAAGCGGCGAGGGGTGGGGGGGGGTGATAGGATGGGAGGACGAAGGCGGAAGAGGAGGAGGAGGAGGGGATGTGAAAGGACACAAGGTTCTGACCTAATGTTGTGCCAGAGAGGAGAGGAAAAGAGCTGGAGAGGAGAAACACTGGGAGATGAAGGCAGGAAAAGGGAGG
>OOFC01024316.1:20329-34103 GCA_900323345.1 Pseudochromis fuscus | reverse complement strand
ATCATCATCATCATCATCATCACCATCACCATCACCATCACCATCACCATCACCATCACCATCATCATCACCACCATCATCATCATCATCATCATCATCACCACCATCACCATCATCATCATCATCATCACCATCACCCCCCCCATCATCATCATCATCATCATCATCATCACCATCATCATCATCATCATCTCTCTCTTCGTTCCTCTGGATTTCAGTCCTGTCCCTCATTACACAACAGCCTGCTGCATACAATTAAAGCCAGGACTGCAACTGATGATTATATTCATTACTAATTAATCGGTTTTCAATTAATCAAATGTACAAAAATGACGCACTGTTGGAGAGAGCGCGTTGTGCAAAGTGAGTTTTTAAGTTTGTTATGTGCATACAAGCAAATGAGTGTAAACAGGGGTTTACACTTGGATTTAAAATGAGTCGGGTCACAAGTCGACAGGTGAGACGCAACTTTGTTTACACCGTTTCCACCGACCACAAACCTCTATGCTCCTCTCCATGGTGTTTGAAATGTGGCGTGCTTCCTCCAAACAATCAACTTGTCCTGCACGGTCCTGCATTGATGACGTATTAACTCACCACTTCCTACATTAGCGTTGACACATTAAAAGCTATGTGGTCAAATGTGTCAAACGTGTGGTGTGAGTGACCAGATCTCAACGCCTGGTGGTTTCCAGGTGTTTAGAGCTGTCCACTTGTGATCTGATATCCCGAGACGCATCTTACAACCAAGTGTAAACAGGACCGAAGGGTAACAGTGTCTCGCTCGTCACACTTTCCTAGAACAGGAAGCGATATTACACAAAAACATCTAAAAATAGATCAAAGGCAGCCAATCATCATGTTTTGCTCGATGAATGACTTAAAACAAAAAGTAAATTATTAAAATTTAGGTTGTAATTTGAGATAGTCCACTAACAAATCAGTTTGACATGTGGCTCAGTTCACAAAGTTGCAGAGGTCAGAGGTCGTGTGCTTCGTAACAGCAATGACGTTTGGTTTCATCTGAATACTTTTCAGAGGCCTTTCATCAACTCTCTCACTCAAATTCAATCCAAGGGTTACAATGTATAATTTTTTTTAACTTTTAAAAAAGGGAGGATTCCAACACTTCGACACTAACGAGCGCAAATGATTTAAACTGAAGCAATCAAACCGTTTCAGGGTCAAACTCCTATGTTAACCTCCTGCTTCTAGGTCGACTTCTTTGAAACCATACACCCTCACCTCATGACGACTCCTAAATAATATTGTACTTAGTTTACTGAAACAATTACGACATAATTAGGTAAATTAAATGAAGTGTCCTGTAACAAATGTCCCATGAAACACTGATGATTTGTTTCCACTGATCAAATAAAACAGGCTAATGACATCATCAATTATATCTTTCTGAAAAGCCTCCTCTGGAGCCACCACACACTGTACAGAGGCTGAGTGGTCCTCCACTTGAAGACCAGATTGACCATGTGATATTAAATGAGTGGACTGCACCTTTAACTACACCTGCTGTCTCTACCTCCAGTGTCTCCTTCCTCCTCATCTTCATGTTTCCACTGAGTCCAGGTCTAAAATATTAACATTTAAGGACGCCCCTCATCGCCATCACGCTAACCGGCTCCTTCCTGTCTCTCCTGCGTGAACTGTCAACACGGATGACTCCAATAAAAGTGGCCGTGCTGACAGTTATTGTGTGAAATGGAGAACTTAACACTCTTCCAGGGGACTATGAGCTATAATGAAGAGACTATATAGTGAGGGCAGGCAGGGCCAATGGGTCTACGCTGAGCAATTAAACTGAGGGAAATGGAGCGGTGAAGCCTTTATTGACATCCCTGTGTGTGTGTGTGTGTGTGTGTGTGTGTGTGTGTGTGTGTACTGACCAGTGAAGAGGTCTCCGTTGCTGTAGGCCTTGCCGCGTCCCTCCTCATCGTTGGGCACGGCCGACACCTGCTTGGCCGAGGTGCAGCCCATGGCCTCACACTCTGAAGCCTCTCCTCATCGCACTCTCACCTGATGAAGGACGGAGAGACGAGCTTTAATCCTCATAACACGACAAAATGAACACCACTGCTGTCGTGTTTCACTTCTCAAAACACCTCCAATCAAGATATTTAGCGATAATCCTTCATATGGTTTTGATTCAGGAAGCAAAATCACAACCTTTACTTCCCCTTTCACACACGTCCCACCTGGTGTTCAGAGCGACCGGAGCATTTATAGCACATGCTCCACATTATTATTTATTACATAAACAGAACTGATACCATTACAGCTGATGAGCAGGAGCAACATGGAGGCCAGTGGGTATGAAACAACATGATCTGTTTAACATGTAAATTATTACCCATCGGAGGTTCAATAGTCAACTAAACAAGATGCTGACTTCAATCCAAAAATCATCACTTTCAGTCAAGTCATTTTGATGCAGTTAGCTCAAGTCAATTCTTATCTGTGATCTTGTGGTCCATAACAAAAAAAACCCACATAATTAAGTAGATATTTAGCTACTAAGATATTAAATAGAGGAAGATTCAGGGTTGTCTTTAGCTTGATTGACAGGTCTGGTCTCCATGGTCTCCACTGATACTAAACCAGAACTCAAGTCTCATACAGATTCAAGGGTTAGACCTGCATCTCCAAATATGGTCACTTCTGGCTCCAAACAACCAACATGGTGACGTTTATATAGCACTTTCATGCACTTAGCTAGGTCTCAAAGCGCTTTACAAGGCAACTCTTTCACCCATTCACACACCAATGACCGAGCTGCTAGCAAGCTGCCATGCTAGCCACCATTGGGAGCAACTTAGGGTTCAGTGTTCACTTCGACATGTGGACAGGAGGAGCTGGGGATCAAACACATGACCTTATGATTCACAGTCGACCCGCTCTACCACCTGAGCCACAGCCGCCCCACACACCTTCAGTCCACAAACCAAAGGGTGATGTCACGTTAGCTTCGTCCTTTCTACTTATGCTTCTGACACAACCTGGTGGTTGCACATCCAATACTTACTCTCCATGTAGCTCTGTTTATGCCTCCATTGGCCAGTCAAGGTGATATCTGGCTCTTTAGTGGCTACATGCTAAATTATGTTCTTGCAGCGAGGTGCTAGCACGAGGCTAACATTGATTTTTAAGGGGAAAAACACTGGAAAGTAAAAGGGACTGCACTAGTGAAGGGGACCATCACTGACACTTTTCAGATGACATTAATCATTTAAAATATCAGAGTCACTGGAAACCTTGATGATCATTTTACCTTGAAGCTGAATACACTTAATGGTTTAAACCTTTTGCAGGAAATATGAAAGTAAAATCCTCCCGAGCAGCAGCACAGTCGACACAGAGCTGTGAACATCACCGTCAGTCAATCACACACACTGTTGTGTAAGGCCACACACACTGTCAGACACATTACACTATAGATAGTCGTCCTGTCACTCACACATGCCATATGCTGTCATTGACAGGGCCCATCTGACTGCTGCCAGTTAGAAAACACACACACACACACACACACAGCTGATGATCACCCATCACCAAAATTAAATCTGCAGCACCAGTACAGAAGCGAGAGGAGGAGGAGGAGGAGGAGGAGGAGGAGGAGTGTTGGATGAAGGAGAGGCTTTTTGAAGAGGCAGAAAACACTGAGGAGACAGAAAAAGACAAAGGACAAAGGGAGGAGGGGAGCAGGAGTGAAGGAAAGATGGACAATAGGTGGGACAAGAAAGACAGATGAGTGCAGAGCTTCAAACGAGCGCCGCCTGCACCTCCTCCCTCCTTCACAGCGTTTGAAGCTGACAGGAGGTCAGTGTTTACTCCTGTGTTTAGGCTGCGGCCAACCAGCCTCCATCTCTCCGGACACGACACAAAGCGCCAGGTGTACAGGGGGCAGGGAGGGACGGCAGGGAGGGCTGTGGGTGTACGAGCACGACAGGAGTGAACTTTAAAGATGCTCACGATGGACCACAGCTGCGTAGGTAAAAGACTTTGGTGCAAAATGTTTTAATGTCTTTAATATGAGTGAATTATTATTGAAAGATTTAGCCATCATTATTATTTTAATTTCACCCTCCTGCACAGTTATTGGCCAACCAGAGGAGGGTCGGCCAATAAGTGTGCAGGTCCAACCACTGGTCCCGCCTTAAATCATTCTTATGTAAAAACTTATTCTTATGATATAAAAAAAACATTCTTACAAAAAAAAGTCATAGATATTTCATAATGTTAATAATTTTATAATGATGGATTTCATAATAATGAACTAATGGACTTTTTTATTAATAAAATTTTGACCCTAACTGGGCTCCATTGGTTTGTGGATGTGTATTTTAAAGCCTTCACCATTTGGAAGAGTGGGCGGAGCTTTGGAGCAGCAAGGGGGCGGGTCTAAGAGCACATCCAAGGCAATCTGTAAGACCAGGCCTGTCAATATCACAAAACACTTTGCACTTTACACAAAGTGGCTTTTGGGTGCACCTCAGTGTGATGACCTCTGGGGGTTTGTGTGCTGCCGGCTCGTGTCCCAGCATGCTTTACAGGAGCTGATAGGTGTGATCTGAACATCTGTGGCACTCAGGTGATCCTACATCCAGTCACTCTCCTGCTTCCCTCCACAGGCTCATCACACTGGAGTCTGGTTATGTTGATCATTAGGTTTTGTTCTGCGCTCTGACAACACCAATGACTTACTTCCTTCCACATGCACTGCTATGAATGTTTGATTTGGCTTTCTGATTCATTTAATAGTTACTCTTTGTCGAGCATCATCCCCGGTGTGTTTTCCCTTTCGTTGGGGCCACATGAGCGACAGGTCAAAGCTGTGACTGATGATTTTTCAGTGGATAAACAAACATAATGTTTGGCAGAGAAACTGAGACACTGTTGGAAATCACACCAAATGTTACAGCCTCCATATGCAGCAACACAAGCATAACTGCAATAATATACCGGCCCTGTCAATGCCCTGGTTTTGTATAATCAGTAAATAAAGTAATTGCTGTTCTCTTTGTTTTCCCAAAGAGTCAAACTGCTTCCCTCACAGTGCCCTGTCCCTCAGTGAGGCTAATAAAAAGGAACGACTGAGTGTATTTAGGACCTTTTCAAAAGAGGCTAATTCAAATTAATTATCTTTAAATGCAGCTGTGAATATGTGAGCCGTGTGCGTGCTCAGTACAAGACGTGGGAATTCATACACGAGTCTCTTCCCCAGCTCTCCAGGTAAGAAGACATTAATCTCTGGAGTCTGAGCAGAGCTTACACATGAATTTCTCAGAGGGCCGCAGGCAAGAGGCAGTTGCGCCTGGGGACTGAGAATCAAGACACTCGCACACCGACTCTGGATGAGTGTAAGTGTGTGTAGCCGTGCGGTGGTGTCACCTGTGGCTCGAGCGAGAGTCCCGGTCTAAAGAGCAGCTTATCAGCCTGTGCCAGGCAGCCCGGGACACCTCTCACCACGACTCCGGCTCTGCAACAACTCAATTATACGTCTCGCACACTCGTGTATCCAGCACTGCGCTCACAGCGGGAACACCTCGATGCAGCCGCTGTAAAGACACAGAAATAATCTCATCCGGCATAATAAGAGTAAATAAGGATTCTGCACTGGGCAGGACAAAGTGTGCACACAAAAACACTCCCACAGGGACGTGTGTTACCCACCAGAGACTCACAGCACGGTGAAGCAGAGAGAAACCAGAGAGAGCTACAGAGGCAGAAATGAAGGAGGAAAAGTAAATAGAGCTAATGAGTGGAGATACAGAGAGGGGCCAGCCGTCACTCTGGGCTATTGGTGTAGATCTGAAGTGAATATTAGATTAGCAAACCTCAGAAAGTCCCTTCTGAAGCCCACTGGAGGAAGTGCATTGAGAAATGTGAGCAGCCTTGATAGATTTTTAAGTTTCAAAGGGTCTCTATCTAGTGTGTGGGCAGCCTCTGTTTGAAGGGCTTTGATTTGTGTGTATTGAAACATCAAATTGTGAGTAGGAGCAAGCTAAAAATAGAGCCAGCAGTCCCAGAGCCATTGTTGTGTGTAGGGATAATGCTAGGCTATGTGCATCTGTAAGCCAAGCTGCTATTACTTGGGTTATACACATATAGGCTACAGCAGCGTGTTACAAAACCAGATATAACTATAAATAAATAGCAGTGAGGTCTGTGAAAGGCCAAAAGGATGTGGGGATTTTTCAATGACAGTAATGTGTTGAAATCCCAGGAGTCGCATCAAGGAACGAATTACACAATTTATTACACAAATCTTGTTTTCTCACAAGCAAGTTCAATTTAAGGTTTCAGTTGGGGATGTTTAGTTTAAGGATGCTTGAGTTCAGCTTTTTATCGAGGTCAAAAATCTCATACTTTCAAGTCGCAGTGCAACAATTAGTCGATATTCTTGCAAAAATCGACAATGAAAATGTTGCAGACGAATTTAATTCTCGACTATTGTGGGCAGATGCGAGTCGCACATGCAGGTAAACAATATGGCGGCGGCAGATTACAATATACTTGTTGTATCAGTACTGGCTCATAATTTAAAAGATGTTTTTGAATGAAATGTCCATCGTTCATCAAACAAGCTGATGCCAAATTTAAAAGCTGATAGGTAAGTAAGAGCTATTTTGTAATTATGTAATTCATAATCCAATTAGTCAACAAATTAGGCAATTACCGTATTTTCCAGACTATTGAGCGCACCTGTCTATAAGCCGCTATTGAATTTATTCGAACAGTTTCATGTGGTCCACTCTGACCGGGTCTGATGTGACGACGCTAAATGTATCGGCGGCGCAGAGCTTGTTAGCTTGTAAAAAGCTAACGAGCTTCGTGCTGCTGATACATGAGAAACACCGGTGTTTAAGTTCAAAGCATAGGAAAAAAGTAGCGGCTTATAGTCCGGAAAATACGGTATTAATCGACTACTGAAACAGTTGAGTCTACTTTCAAGGCCAGAACACCATTTTCTTAAATATATTCTTCCCTCTGTGGAAGCTTGAGTTGTTTAAGATAATTACCAGAGTAATATTTGAATATTTTCTGTCTTGTGTCAATCTTTTGCTTTGTGTTGTTACCTCTTGAGGCTTCAAAGTCTTAAAAACTCCTCAAACGAGACAGTGAGAGTGGAGGAAATTACTTTTTTTGATTGAGCTGCTGACAATTCATAGACAGGGTTTTGTAATAAAACAAAAAAATGAATAAATAAATAAATAACCACTGTATTAAATCCCACTGAAGCATCCGGATGTTCACGCGCGCTGATCACTTGTTTGCATCCTCCTACTCTGCTCTGCATGTGTTTCACCGCACAATGAGATCAGTGGACACACTTCCAGCGTTGGCGACTGCAGCTGGAATCGTCCTGTAGTTTGTTCTGAGCTTTTACCCGACGAGTCGCTCGGTGCACGACCACAGCGAGGCGGTGCTGGTGTTGATTTAACCCACAGGACAGCTGGACAGGACTGTGGTGCTCCGGGCTCGCCCACTCCTGCAGACGCTGAAGTGTGTCAATGGGACAAGCTTAGTCTGGCGAGTCAGCGAAGACACACACACACACACACACACACAGAGCCCACATGATCTGATACACAATCTATGTGTGAAAGGGATAAAAGCTCTTAATACCAACTGGCACACAACCATCTCAGGATCCTCGCTCCTGATGCTTAACATTCATCACAGCATATCCTTCCAGAGTAAAGTAGTAACCTAATTTAAAGATATAAATATGTCATGATGTCAGCGAGCGGGCCTTGCGTCACTTCTGGCTTAACTTACACCAGATTTGGCTCAGAGCCTCCTGTCAATGTTTCACCTCGTAAGCAACGTTAAGTACGTCAACCAACCCAGTAACGCAGTGCTCGGCAACACACAAAGAGCTCCGACTCTGCTTAAACGCATGTTAAGGCCTAGAGGCGTCTTTAACACATGGCAAACACCCAAGCCCTTAAAATGAATATGATTTGGCAAACACAGAGGCTTGCCCATGCCTGCATACCTGGAGGTGGGACGTGACCTACTCTCAGTCCTGTGAATAAGCCTCCTTTACGAGTCAGTTTGTCGAAGGAGGAACGCAAAAAAAGGAGCCGTGGAGGGAGATGTGAGCGCACACGCTTGCGTAAACACTCACGGCGCGCACACAGGCTGAGCAGTGTGAAGATTTCTCAAACACAGGGTTGTGCCAGAGGCTGATCGAGGAAGCGAGCGACCACAGAGCCTGAAAAACTGGCTGAGCAAAAGTGAAAGAGAGAGAAGACGGAGTTTTTGTGAAACAGGTTTTTTGCATATGAATTTAATTCCACTCTTTGTGTGTTTATCAGTTCCCATCACAAGGCTCCTGTAGCCGGCTGTGATGGGGAAGTGATGACTTCAGCTGTGGTCGAAGCCACAGGGAGATTCGCAACTCCGGGGCAGATCTCTCACCTATGACAGAGCACACATTCATCCTGTGCTGAGCCACGCTCCGCTGTCCGCAGATCTGTGCTCAGGGATTTACAATATGCAGCACAGATCACGGCCACATCCACAAAATACGTACACATGCATAATGTGATTTTGAATTTACTCCAGGAAATACGTTCACAGGAGAAAGATATTAATAAACCACTCATTTCCTGATAGATCTCATCTAATGTTTAGTGAGGGGACGACTGGATAAACAACAGTGTTAAATAAGACAATTTCACTATGAAGCAGTACTTTTATGTTTAGGTTAGAGGAAATACTACATCGGGCTTGGGTGATATGATTTTATATTTACCTTCACTGAGGAGGTTTACAGATCTCAGTGGAGATTTTGAGATGTACGATATGAACCAAGAAACAAATGATGACATTCTGGTCAAGATCAGAGGATGGGATCCCGTCAGGCACAAAAAAAACTTTCTTACAGACATTAATGAGATGGTGTTACAATTTCACCACAACAGGGCACCAGTACGACTGGATTATACTGAGTGGATGCTCTCACTGAGTTTTTACCTCTCATCTGAAGCAGTGTTGTTTTGCCAGTGCAAAAAGGTGCAATACCACTGATGGCCACTAGATGCTGGCTCCAAAACAAACACCAACTCCGATTGATTAAAATTTAAAAATCATCATTATCAATCCTGAAATACTCAGTCAATACATTTTTCCCCACAAGTCATCCTGATGTTACTGGAAATAGTCAACTCTTCTTCTCAGTGATGTGGTCCATGTGGAAATCATTTCATCATCATGTCAGCATTAAGATCATATCTATAAAAACATGTTGGTATTTAGATCTATAAATATAAAGACGTTTTACATGTACTTGTTAACTAATAAAATGATTTTCAGTCAGAATGTACTTTGCTTGTTGAGTAAAATCTAAACAAGGAAGCAGCATTTTAGTAACACAGCTGGTGGAGGTGGAGCTACTTCTATTATGACTTCTATATATTAGTAGTAAGTAGGACGTTAATGTGCAAAGTTGCTGTTAAATATCAAAGAAATGCAGTGGATTATGGGTTTTAATCTGAGGCTGTTTATAGAAATAGATGAAGTGAGAGGGGCTCAAAAATTAGGCCAATGTGGAAGTTCAAAAAAGTGCAATACTCCTGATCGCCTCTAGAGGCTGCCTCCAAAAAATCCTCCAATTGATTCAATTTAAAAAGTCATTTCCAGTCAGTACATTTTTCCACAAGTCATCCTGATGTCATATCAACTCCTCTGTGATCTGGTGGTCCACGTGAAAATTATTTCACCATTAAGGAGATATTAGTTTGGTAAGATCGAGGGCCGTGGTTAGTTTGATTGACAGGTGTGGTCTCCAGTGACAGTGTCTCCTCGGGGTCAAGGGTCAGACCCGCCTCCTCACTCCTCCCTTCATATCCAAAAACCCAACATGGTGATGTTCAAACACCAAACTCATGACTTTGAAATGCGAGTCCACAAACCAGCATCACATCAGCTGCATCCAGTCTCCATCCAGCCTATGAGCAAACAGGGAAAAACCTTGTTACACCTCCAGTTGCTGTAAGTTTCTGTGATGGAGGATTGCGGCTGTGTGCTGCAGTGTGTCGAGCGAGTCGTGGCCGCTCTCTGTGACAGAGCAGAGTTTCAGCACAACTCCTGGGCCAACGCAACATAATATTTACTCAAGCCAGGCAGCAAACGCCGCACCTCTCCCTCTTGTCCCATTTTAAGCCCTCCATCAGTCTGACAAGCCCGGGAAGCCATGTCAACACGCACAGGCTGGTGGACAGTAAAGGTTTCTCCTGAGTGGTCTGCGTACGTCTTCATTCTCTCTCTCTCCGCTGTTGTGCGTCTCCTTCCTCTTTGTCACCGTGGTAATGAGGATGACAAGGGGGGAGGAGGGGGGGACGTGGAAACAGTGGGGGTAAGGAGGAGGAGGAGGTAGATACAGGAGCGCCTCTGTTCTGTTGAGTGAAACGTTAGCCTGGCCTTGTGACTGACAACGAGAGGCACACCGCACATAGCTGAGGCATGTGCTGGTTAAAAAAAAAAAAAAAAAAAAAAAAAAAACACAACACGAGCAGGTTGTTGCATACAGATATTTCAGTAATGGCCTTGTGTTTTTACTCCAGGCCCATAAAAGCCAATGAGCTGAGAGAGCGAGGTCTGCACGGCTCTTACTGTTTCCTTTCACTGCTGCAGCTTTTTCACACAGAGACAGAAAAGAGATGCAATGAGTAGAAAGGCGAAACAAAGAAAGCAGAAAGTGGTGAGTGAAAAAGCTCCAGATTACCATTAGCAGCCTAACCTCAGAGACCAGCCTAATTGAAACCCGAGTCATGTCGGGCTGCATCCTGGTACAGGTAGAACCGAAGCATACAGAAATGGATTGTTCCACCCAATGCAGGCTAGACGAGAGGATCAAATGTCTCCTCTGAGGGCTATTAATGGCTGGGCGTTTGTACCACTGAGAGCGAGACAGATTCCCTGAAAAGAGCAAAAGGTAGGTAGCCCTGCCCGCTCTGGTGCTTCTGACGCTGCTTTGTTCTGCTGTGTGCCTGAGGTTACAGCAGGTCAGAGTCTGAGGTGATTGATTTAAGGGTGAAGAACAGGATCCAGAAAGTAACCGAAGAAATGCTTGAGTGACAGTAACAATTAACCATATGCAGGTAGCATCGGGTGAGGCATTAAATCCAGCTTCAGAAACTCTGCACAGCTCGGTTCTGTGTATTTTGGTAACTACATCCACGGTTAAATATTTCCCACCTTGCCCACACTGTCTCCTTATTGTTGATGGTTGATCTATAAAGCCATTGAGCACAAGTTTATACTTTTACTATCGCCGCTGTTGCACGTTCAACTTTAGTACGAGTGCAAAAGTGCTTGTTTATCAGTTTGCTAGCAGACAGCTGCACCGACGATAACGTGGGCCCTCTGTAACACAACAGCCACACAAGGTCAGACATGTTTGTGTTTTCTCACCCGGATCCATCTGAATTGCTAACAAACCAACCCACAAGCTGCAAAATAAAAGAATACTAGCATTAATATTCATTAGAAATTACCACAGCTGAAGAAAATAAATATCAATCTATGTGTAATTGGCAAGCGTGCTGCAGGATAATTGGCAAAGCCTTTTTCGGATGAGTGTCTGAGTGTGAATGAAACACATTGAAATGTGTTCTAACCCTTCACCAAGGAGCTGCAGATGAGCGGTGGTTTACATCTCACTATGACTGGTGTGATATCCACAATGATACGCTTTCAGATGCAAACTAGTTTTTTTTCCACTTGTCCATTATCCTGTGCAGAGACACACGACAGTGCAGCCTTCAACTGTTTTTATACATCTGTTCGAGGGCCTGGTGACGCTGTTGAATGACGTCATTACAATTTGCAATCGGAAAGCAGTCGGTAAGCTGGGTGATAGACGATTCACAAGAACAGCAGGATTTTATACCAGGAAATTATTTTCTTGTTTTGCATGTAAACAAATGCCATTTTTGGCAAGTTTATAAACCATAATTTATTGATTTTTTTATTTTAGATTTAAAAAATATAAATGGATTCATGTAATGCACAACAGTTTCCACCATAACTGTAAAAGCTAATACCTTTATAACACTGTACAGACGTATTGAAGGGGACAAAGCAACTGGGGCTCAAAAAAAGCGAGTGCATGAAAAAATGCAATACTCCCGACGGCCACCAGATGCTGGCTGCAAAAAACTCTGGCTCCAGTCAATACATTATGACAGGTCTGCAATGAGGCCAGATCTGAACTCCAGTCTCATACACATTAGGCAGTGTTCTCAGGTTCAAAGGTCAGACCCGCCTCCTCATTCCTCTCTTCCAAATATGGTCACTTCTGGCTCCAAAAACCAACACTGAAAACAAACTACAAACCAGTGGGTGATGTCACATTAGCGTCGTCCATTCTGTACACAGACTATGGTAGACGTACACAGATGGAGATGTGCTGATGTGTGTGGCTCATCACACTGTAAATATATTCAGATTTATTATTAATGCTCTGAGAATGACAGGCCCTGGGAATAATGCTCCTTTAATGATTTCTAACATAAAAACATTCATAATCAAAAAAAAAGCTTAATCATTAACAAAACCAGCCGTTCATCCACCCTAAAAATGATCATTTCATCCTGATATGATTCAGCTGAAAGTCAACAAACGATAAAAGTTGTTGGCCGGCCCAACAAGACGACAGTAACGCCCGGTGGTAAAAATCAACATCCACTGCTATTAAACCCACAGTGTTTGTTTTGTTTGCTGCATGTGTGTAAATCCTGCAACATCACCCTTGTTTCCTGAAGTAATAACTTCACATTCTCAAGTTGTGATGTGTTTGTACATTATCAGACTGAGAAAACCAGGGTTGAGTTGACAGGTAGTGTAACTTTTTACAGGGTAGTTTTACAGAAACCTGAACTTTGACCAAAGTGGTATCACCTGTCTCTGTATTCAAAGCTTTAACTGAAGATTCAAGCCTCCATTTCTTTCCTCAGAGATCCCATCAGAAACCATTTTATCTACTTTGATGATGGGAAACAGATGCATTGTGTCACTTCACAGTCTGAATAGGAATGAGAATAGGCAATAAAAAAAATGAAATCAATACTGCACTGTGTCTCCATGTACCATCCCAACTGGACTCTGGAGCACGAACTGAACAGTAAACACAGTCGGGGACATGGAGAGAGACGCTGCTTCATCATGTGACAGACAGAAAGCACAGAGAGCAGGCATGCAGGCTTCACAGCCAGTCCCCACTGCCTCAAAAAGGCGAGCAGTCCGAAGCTCACTTACCAATACAGCCCACATCCACAGACCTGCACGTCCACTGCAGTGCAGACGCACAAAATAACGTGCGGCAAACACATGTGCAAGGACCACAAAAATAACTAGTGACACAAGTGCAGCTCTCAGGTTTGATGCTGCAAACGTTCGCCACTGGGAGGTGATTATTCAGTCAGGTGGACGCAGCGGTCGGCCGCCGCTGCCCTCGGTCAAACTGTCAGACACACAGGACCCGGGAGGAGGGGGATCGTGTTGTGCTGGCCTTGTGCTTTCTGCACCGCAATACAGTCTACCTCATCACACCTGACAGCACCGGGCTCTGCCTCCGAGAGAACACGATGCCTCGCAAAGCAAACACACGCTGGAGGTTAGGAGACGGCCATGGGAACTCCCTCCCACGCCCACACACTCTCCTGTCATCCTGGTAACCATGGCAACCCCCCCACCTCCTCAGATGGCGGTGACATCACAGGTGTTGCATGATGACCCCCCCCCTCCCCGC
>OOFC01024316.1:0-19317 GCA_900323345.1 Pseudochromis fuscus | reverse complement strand
CTCCTTGGCCCGGCCACAGAGCTCTGTCCTGTCCGAGAGGGGGCTCCGCTCAACAGCTGTGTCCAGCTGCGCTACCGGGAGACACTGGGTGCTTTGTTCCCCACGGGGGGAGGCAGAGCTGTGGGCAGGAGTGCGAACGGTCTCCGTGTACACATAGTTGGATTTCCACAAAGGTTAACGGCCTGTAGTCTCGGCCGGTTCAGGTCTGTCCAGTCCCCTGTGTGCCTCCAAAACAAACGGCCTTAAGAGCAGAGGGACAGGATGGCAGAGCCAACCAGGATGTGTGGAAAATTTGAAATGCGCTGAGCCAAACGGTGTCCGACCCGACCCGAGCCGAGCTGAGCTGAGCTGAGCCGAGAGAGCGCATTCACACACTCCAAACGATCTCTCAGTGTTTCCATCCACAATAATAAAGGACAGAGCTGCACCGAAGATCCACCAACAACAACCAAACACCGACAGATGCGAAACCCCAGTGTGTGTGTGTGTGTGTACGTGTACGTGTGTGTATGTGTGTGTGTGCAGCAAGGAAAAAGCTGCCGGGTAATCACGGTGCACTCAGGAAACAACAACAAAAGAGAGGAGTAAAGAGAGAAAGAACGCACGAGCAGGAGCGTGCTTTCCACCGGAGGATCAACGACACCTCCGGGAGTAAATTCACGGCGGTACTTACTCAGATGAACCGGTGCCGCTCGGTCCACTGGAGGGTAGGGTAGCCGGTCGGTCTTCCGACTGTGTGTCGGGCGGGATCTGCGCTATGGAGACTGGAGAGGTCTGAACGTAAACTGTGGCTTGCGTCATTTCACCAGGATGCCACTATTGCGCGCAGCAATGCAGCCATCTTGCTGAGGAGTGCCCCAACCAGCTCACCAATCACTGCTGGACCTGGTCTTAAACTGGAACCAGCAAATGTTTACCACGTTATCACTGACTGTGCAGTGGGACATCTGAAGGAAATAAAACCACAATAAACTATTTAAACTTGCATTTGCATACTCTTTATAAAAACATTATGCAGGCAGTGGGAATTAACTAAATATATTTACCCAAGTACTTAAAGGAATAGTAAGTGGATCATATATACATGCATATAGTTTGTAATACTGAAAGCCCAAACGAAAAAAATTGCCATACTGAATTATTTATCAAAAAGTTGTGTTGTCATGATGCAGTCACCATGTGTAGCTTCCACATGCTGAGCCCATATGATGTCAGAGGATTTTTCTGATTGGTTGAAACGCTCTGACATCAAGATGACAGCCTCCCTGAAATCATCCGTGATGATTGCACACTGGATATCTCAGTATTTTACGATAATTATTTTCAATCATTCCCATAAATCAATAGTTTGTGATATTCAATCTTCTAAACTGTATCTTGATCACAGACTGGATATAGAAATGGACACAGCAAGTGTGATGTCACCCATTAGTTTGTGGAGTTTGGTATTTGAACATCACCATGTTGGTTGTTTGGAGCCAGAAGTGACCATATTTGGATATGAAGGGAGGAGTGAGGAGGCGGGTCTGAGCCTTGAACCCAAGGACACTGTCCAATGTGGATGAGACTCAACTTCAGGGCTGCTCTCATTGGAGACCAGGCCTGTCAATCAAGCAAACCACGCCCCCTACTTAATGATGAAATCACCACCAGAGCATTTAATGATTGAAAATGACAGTTTTTGGAGCCAGCCTCTAGTGGTCATTGAGAGTATTGAACTTTTTTTTTTTTGCACTGGCCTTATTTTTTGGCCAAAATTACTTTGTACATTTCCACATACACATTCTGATTAAAACCTATAATTTGCTGCATTTCTTTGGTGTTTAAGTGAAATTTTGTACATTTACATCCTACTTACTACTGATATGTAGAAGTTGTGGTAGAAGTAGCGCCACCTCCACCAGCTGTCTTACTAAAATGCTTGCTTCTATTTTGCCCGACAAGCAAAGTACATTCTGGCAAGTAACAAGTAAATGTAAGGCTTCTTTATATTTATATATCTAAATACCAACATATTTCTATAGATATGAGCACTTCCACCACCACTGCTTGAATCATTCTGACAGTAATGTTATGGTGCTGCTATGCTGAGAATTTTCCAATTACAGATCTGTCACTTTGACTCAGATGATTTGATGTGGGAGTCCGCCCACTGCTGGAAAAGAACTCATTCAAAATCTCCACATTCCATTCAAAATACTCTGCTTTGTTTCAACAGTCAACATGTGTTTATCATTTCCTCGAAAAAATTACCCGCATGCCATGTGTTGAATATTCAATTAGAGCCAGTACAAGGTGGTGTAGCAGTGAAACGGGAGTAAATCAGCAGTGTTTTTCCTTTTTCATGGCAACATCGAACACAAACATCCAACTCTACTAATTCCACAAACTCAAAAACTCACAGAATCAACGCAGCCTCCCAGATTTCCCTCTCAACATTTTATTTGATTTCATCCTGTCCACTTATTGGCTTAATTTCTGCTCCTTCCAGCTCGTCAGCAGCTCCAGCATGACAGACAGATCACAGAGCGCCCTCCTGTGGCGACCTCAGGGTTGGTGTGATCTGTCCCATCATGCCGCTGAGGGTGTGCCTGCTCCACCCAATGTGGTCCAGAGGCTGTTGTTATGGAGGGGGGAGGGGGAGGGGGTACCAGAACCTGAGCAAACAGCACTATATTATTTCAGTCAATATATCTGGACACATACATATTTACACCGACTTCATATATCCTCCAGATATCGGTCTGTCCGCTATAAAGCCATAGAAACATACTGCAGCTTATTCGTCATCAATCCCCTCCACGGATGAATGAAGTCCTTGAATCTGATCAGTGTGTATACATGAATAGGCCCGAGACCATCAAAAGAGAAAAACTATCATCACAAACAATCATCACATTTAAATAAAATTAATTGGTCGATGGATTAATTAGTGAAAAAAAAAAAAAAAAGTAGTTGTTGGACCAGCATTCGTAGTCAGAAATGCATAGAGAGAACGACAGCGTGAGAAATAATCTGGACTGGAAAGAGCGAGTTACACACAGTCTGGTCCATGTCATTCGTCAGGGTTTTGTTATGACATATAAACAGAATCTGTATGAGAAAAGTGAGGTAAGAACCCTGGTCTGTCATCCATCATCAACCTTTAAAAAAAAACAAGGACTCCCTTATGGTCCAGAGATACCGTATGTGGGCTGCCTTGGCACGTGATACCGTTCACAGAGGGCAGGAGGAGAAACCAGCATCAGGAGACATCTCCCCAGCTTCCGCGTTCATCAGACCGAGGCCGGTGATGTGTGAAGATGACCCTCCTCCCCTCCAGGCCTCTCCTCCCGTGGCGAGATCGAACCGAAGTCACTGTCAGAGCTCGTCCTTCTCCATCTGCTGGAACGCCTCCAAGTCTTCCTGCCAATCAGCCAGCAGCTCATCCACTGACTGCCTCTTTGAGTCTGTGCCGCCCCGAGGCTCCTCAGGCTTCTTCTCTGAGTCTCTCACCTCTTGAGGCTGAGCCGAATCAGCCTCCGTGGTGGCGCTGGCCTCCTCTGTCGGTGGACTGACCTCCTCGGCCGGACTAGTGTCTTCATCGACGGGACTGACTTCGTCCTGAGACGGAGTAACTTCCTCAGGAGCTGATTCGTCCAGCTCCACCGTGCTCATTTGTGATTGGCCGACGGGTTCGAACGAGGTGGGGGTTGTCGCCTCGGTTAAGCAGTCCTCCTCTGGCTCTTGCACTTCCTGCGCATCCACACCTGAGAAAGCGAGAAACAGAACAGCTTTACACAAGAAGATGTACAAGGGACAGACACACACACAGCTCTTTTCCTCCTCCTCAGTCAGTAATCCATACATGCCTCCTGGTTGCCATTCTCAGTCAAAAATAGAACAGATTTTGTCGAGAGGCTGTCAACTCTAACAGCATGGTGCTGATTGTGAGTCATGTTTCCTGCAGGATAAAGCCGTTCTCACATCGCTGCACAACCAACCTGAGAGTCAACTGAGAGAAGGAACCTGGCAAGAAGTAGTGCACAGATTTGGTCACAGAGGTGTTATAGTTTATATATAATATTATGTGTTAAAGAATGAGTCCATGCTCTGTATTACATAATCCAGGAGAGTCCACCCAGGATGTCTGCAATGGCAACGGCAGCCTGTGACCTCAAGGTTTTACATTATTCAGGTACAGACGGGTTAAAAAAGCATAAGCAGTGTGGTTATGGCGGTGTTGTGGTGGCGCTGTGGTCACAGGCTGTTAATGAAAAGGATTTGTAGTCAAGTGTCTGTTTCAGCCAGAAGAGCACACAGCAGGTGTTTAGAGCTCCTGGTGTGCAGAGTTATGCAGCCGGTGCTACACCTACAGGCAGCTCTGAGCATCAGGTTATGAAAGATATCACAACTGTTTATATAAAAGTAGTTTTTGTTCAGATTTCTTACATTCTATGGCACAGTTTATTTATTATTTAATGTGAATAGTGATCCCAGTATAATAGTGGGATAACAGTGTATAGTATATACACATTTCATCTTTTTAGTATTTATTAGTAGATTTCTTTTGGTTCTTTTTACTTTGTTGTCCCTCTGCTGGGCTGACTTCTGCCTCCGACAAATTTCACTGCACTGTTGACCCTGTATCTACTGCCATGAGACAAAGGAAACTTTGTAGATAAGTAAAGACCAGAGACTGTGACCAGAATGGATGAAGCTGATTTGTGGACTCAAATTTTGAAGCCAGGAGTTTTACGGTATTTGAACGTCGCCATGTTGGTTGTTTAAATCCTCCTCATTTTGAAGTCTAATACCTCCTCAATTACCGTATTTTCCGGACTATAAGCCGCTACTTTTTTCCGACTTTGAACCCTGCGGCTTCAACACCAGTGTGGGTCATGTATCGGCTGTATGAAGCTCGTTAGCTTTTTACAAGCTAGCAAGCTCCGTGCCGCCGATACATTTAGCCTCGTCACATCAAACCCGGTCAGAGTGGACCACATGAAACTGTTTGAATAAATTCAATAGCAGCTTATAGACAGGTGCGCTCAATAGTCCGGAAAATACAGTAATTTTTCTCTTTCAGGACTGAAAATGATGATTTTTGAATTCAAGTCAATTGGAGCCAGAATCTTATGGCTGTGTGGGCTACTACACCTTTCAGCACTCCCACATTGGCCTCATTCATGAGACCCGGTTGCTTTGTCCATATACAGTCTGTGCGAAAGACAGCGATTTAATCACTAAATTACTAGTGAACCACTGTGACACTGTTACATGGCTGGGTTGGTGATTTGCAGGCGTGGCCAAACCCTGCTACATTCCACCACCTTGCCACGCCATGCCCTCAGCTCCGGGGTGGGACAATAACACATGACACCACACTGTGACTGCACTAAGCTTTTCTATCAGGCTCAAAGACAACCCTGTGGTTAGAAGGCACGGTGCAGCAGAGGGATGGAGAGATACAAGCATTACTGTAAGAGGGAAAAACAGATTAGGGCAAAGGAAGGGAGGAATAAAATGTGGATGACGGACAAAGAAAGAAGAAAAAGAAGAGCGTACTTACTGCCCTCAATCAGGCTTCCAGGAAGAGGTTTACCTTTGAATATGGCTGCTGCTCATCCAAAGGGGAGAGGGCGATGAAAAAAAGAAGAGAAACCGAGAAAGAAAGGAGAGAAAGGTACTGTTACAGGGAACAGAGGGATTTGGCAAACAAGGAAAAAGAGGAAAAGAATGAGGATGCAATATTGATAAGGGTGTTAACCTCCACCGTGGCCTATTATAACCACAGCTGGTGGGTGGCTTTGGAGTGAGTCACAAGCTCCGAGACTAGAAATGATGCCTGAATCCCTACACCTCATCTTTATTTTATGAAGCCACACACATAATGAGGCTCAGTCAGCGGAGAGATATAAGTACAGCTGATGTGCTCAATCTCCTGGAGAGAGATAAGTGGAACAAAGAGAGGAGCTCCCGACTGTCTTATGAGGGAATGTTGTCGCACCTCTGTCTCTGGCTTTGTCGCTGAGCAGCACCTCCACCTCTCTGTACTCCTTCAACGCCTCCAACAGGATGTTTCCCTCCTTGTGGAAGAGGAAGAGGAGAGGCAAGGTGACATCATCGGTGTTGCGGCCGTCGCCAGCCATCTGAAACAGGGGAGCTGTGTCACTGCTGCTGCCCTCGTTATCATCTGGGAGGAATGGAGGAGAGGAAAAGGAGAGGAGTGAAATGTGGGTTTGTTGATTTGTTTAAAATATAATTGAGAATTAATACCCTGTCTTTGATAGAGAGGATATTACCAATAGGCTGGAAGCAGGGAGTTTGGTATTTGAATGTGGACATGTTGGTTTATTGGACCCAGAAGTGACCATATTTGGACATGAAGGGAGGAGTAAGGAGGGAGGACTGACTGTGTCCATTGTGTATAAAACTTGAGTTTAGGTCTAGTCTCACCAGAGGCCTAACATCGACTTTATTATAGATTTTAGGATCAAGTCCAGGTCTGGTCTCAATCAAAGTACCGTATTTTCCGGACTATTGAGCGTCTATAAGCCGCTATTGAATTTATTCGAACAGTTTCATGTGGTCCACTCTGACGACGCTAAATGTATCGCCGGCACGGAGCTTGCTAGCTTGTAAAAACCCAACGAGCTTCATGCCGCCGATACATGAGCAACACTGATGTTTAAGTTCAAAGCGTCTGAAAAAAGTAGCGGCTTATAGTCCGGAAAATACGGTAATCACATCCCTAAATCTTCTTCTTTTTTGAATATCACTGGGAAGAAGAGTTGACTTTTCTCCTATAGGATCCTATTACCCTCAAAAAGTCTCTGTCTGCTATCATGGGCGAGTGTTTTAACAAGATCAGCATCTAGTTATTGTTTTATCTATATTTTTTTGTTTTGTTTTTAGAAAAATAAGCTGAACAGAAGCAATTTTCAAGAAAAAAAACATGAAAAAATACATTAAAAAACAATTTAAATTGATTAATAATGTGGTGTATTTTAAATGTATTGCAAAGAAAATCTGTAACTTTACAGAGAGAAGTCACACACACACATGAAGATCATTACTGTAACTGTGATCATCACTAATCTCTCAGTGTTTCATTATTCAGTCATCATGTACTGCGCAGGACCCTACTTGGACTGGCTGTCTTCAAAATAATCCAGTTATCGAGCACTAATCTAGTCACTGAGCGGTCATCTTCCGGCTTGTGTCATTTACTGCCTGGCGCTCACCGATGACTATGCCTCCGATGGCGCCGGCCTTCTGGATGTGTCGCGCTTTCTCTGCAAACATGCACTGACCCCTCTGGAGCAGAGCGATGTGGCCCTGCACGTACTCGCCGTTGGTGATCTCAGTGCAGCCGCTGTACGGCTCAGCGACGGTGACGAAGCCTCGTACCTGCACATGGGAGAGGCAGAGTTGTACAGGACGACCACAACCAAGCACTCATCTCTCCATACGTCCTTCAGAGAAAGTTCCCCTCTTAAAACAGGGTCTTTCTCAGGAAACACAAACAGGAAAACAGCTAAGTGGCCATTTGTAACCTGGAAGCTTGGCAAAGCTACAAACCCCACTCACCCCTGTGGAGCTCTTGGACAGGTCTGTGCCAAACTGTGCTGGGCCGGCTGTCAGCACCACCCTGCCAAAGAATGGATGTGAGACTATCTGGATGGCTCTGGGAGGCAGCTGTTCCTTCTGCTGCTGGCTGGACAGCTCCATCATCTCCTGCATGAACCGCACGCCGTCCTCTGCCGCCACCGCGCTCACCGCCTGGTGGAGGTGTGACCGAGTGGAAAAGCAGAAGACAGTATTTTAGGAGTGAAAAGACAGGATGTTCTGCTGCTTTGTTAGATTTAAATAGCAGCACAAGTGTACAGGCAAAGGAACAGCTGGATTTTCACTATTATATTGACTATTTAGTGTGAGGTTACGACCCTATCAGGATTACTTCATTATGATTTATTTCTATTTAACAGAATTGGTTAATTGCACAGTTTTGACTGGGAAACATGTTTATTATTATTCATGTAGAGCCTTTTAAAGCATAATTGGTGATACTGAGCTATCATAAATTTTCACTTGGCTATGACACTTTCCTTTTTGTAAAAAACTTTATGAAAGGTAAGTTTTTCCACATTAGTTCTACAGGTATATGTCTTGTCTCCTGTTGATATTTGTACAAGAAAAGTAATGCATTTTATCCTTAGATAAAATTTATCCATATCCATAAACTGTACATAGAATGGATGAAGCTAAGGTGACGTCACCTGTTGTTGGGTGGACTCGCATTTTGAAACCAGGAGTTCGGTATTTGAATGACACCATGTTGCTTCGTTGGAGCCAGATGTGACCATATTTGGATATAAAGGGCAGAGTGAGAAGGCGGGTCTGACCCTTGAACCCGAGGACGCTGGCTAATATGTATGAGACTCGAGTTCAGTCTAACATCTGCTTAATTATATATATAGTTTCCAGATGCACCACAGGTCACTGATAAGAAGAGTTGACTTAGTTGAGTTGATCTAATGGCATCAGAATGACTAGAAAATTGTAATATCATGATTGGAAATAACCATTTTTGAATTGATGTAAATTGAAGCTCGGGTTTTCTGGAGCCAGCACCTAGTGGCCACCAGTGGAATTGCATTGGCTTCACTTTTGAGACCCAATAGCTTCGTCCATTTCTATATACAGTCTATGGTTTTATCACAAGTGACCTACTCTGATATTTAGAAGAAAGATCAAGGTTCCACACTGTCCAGTCTTTTTGTTTTTTGGGGTTGAATGTGGTGTTTGTTTTGGTTTTGTGTCCTTGCTGCTAAATGTCTGACCTGTGTGGCATGCTGCACCAGCTGCACCCTGCCATCTTTCAGGTGGATGAGGCTGACTCCCATCCTCCTCAGCAGCTCCAGATGTTCAGGGTTGTTGGCCATGAAGTCCTGAGCCCGGAGAGGAGGACGGCCCATACCAGGCTCCCTGAGAGGAGACAGAGGAGCAGACAAAACAGATACAGTTGCTCCAGAAGATTAACTATAAGCACAGGTGTATAAACTAGTTACACCTGTATGTGTGCATACCTGTAGGGGACAGGGCGTGGGCAGCTCTTGTCAACGGCGCTGCGGATCGGTTCTCGCAAGTTGCGAGGGAAGGCGGGGTCAGGAAACAGCAGCCGAGTGTTGGGACATGTCCAATCAAAGTTAGAGTCGTCGAGCTCCTCCTCCGACTGAAGTGTGAGACACAGGACAGGTTTTTGTCAACGGAAAATGTTTTAATCACCGTGTCAGACTTCAGTTATGGTGGAGTCTGATCAATCACCGTTCTGTTTGAGGTAATAGATGAGGAGTGAGGGGCTGTGGAGAGGGACAGGGGCAGCAGGTGGGCCTCAGTCGTGAAGACATAGTCCTCCACGTCAAAGGGAATGTCCTCTGCTTCAGCGAAGAGCAGGAACAGGTACTTAAACATCTCAGCGAGGAAGAACGAGTCCATTCTGAAAAAATAAATAACACAGAGAGATGATGTGTAAAAATTTGGAGCACTGTACTGACAAATCAAATTGATTTTTGTCTGTATTATACAGGCACAAATGTTTATTAACATGTATATTTTTAAGTAAATAAAAAGTAATTTACATGATTCTCATGGATCAGATTTTTTGTGATGAAAACTGGTTTACTCTAGCAAATAATTTCACCACAGCAGTCTGAATTTATTCATTAAAAAAAAAGGTAATGTGACACTGTTCACCTTCTAAAACATCATGCTTTTAAATGTCCCTTTTACAAACACTGTTCAGCTTTTAAATGTTCTGGATTAATATGCAGACTTTTAAAATTCTTTCAACATCCAACATGAAAGCACGCCTGAAAAATCAGCAGATATCCACTGTACAACATCACCTATGTTTAAAATGTCCTTGCTGTACTTCATACCAACTCAACACTATTATCTCATGGCATGTAAATCTACTGTGAAGGCAGTCACGCTACGATCATCCTATAAATAATGGCACAAATTCTGAGTCTCCTTGTATCCTGACCGGTCCTCGTGGCTCCCGGTGCGAACATCCTTCATCGCGGCGAAGCCACAGGGGACACGGGCGAAGCGGTTGAGGTTGTCCAGGATGGTGCGACCTGCCTCCAGGTAGTACGGGTCTCCTGTGGCCTGATGAGAGAACAGTGGTGTGATCATAACAAAGGCTGCAGTGAAGTCCACTCACACACACAGAGATGTGACTTCCAAGAGAAAAAAATCTCAGCGATCACGGTTTTCACAAGTCCTGATAATTATGAAGCCATATGTGCAGGGTTCCTACACATTTCATTTACAAAAAAACCCCCCCCAAAAATTCAAATAATTTGTGACATTTGAGTAAACAGACGTGTATCATGTAAATAAAGGATGATCTCAATCATTTGTTTACATTATTTCATTTTCCATACTTTCCCAGATCTGGAACTTCACAAAATCAAATTCCACTTTTCCATACTTGCATAGGAACCTGTATTTGTGATGTGTATGCTGATTACTGCAGAAATGGAGACAGTGTTTCTGACAAACTGTGGGCGAATGTAAAAAACTTAAACATTTACCGTGAGCTGCTGCATGATAATAGACATCTACGTCTGCACTGTGGCAGCGAGAAGACAACATCTGCATTATGTCGGGCTGCTTGATAAATTACCTTGTAAAGGAAATAGGTGCTCTCTGCAAACTCAGGCCTCAGGGGATGTTGGGCCCAGTGTACCCTGAAATCAGTAGTGAAGGCCTGGGGACAGACGGACAAGGAGAAAAGGGTCAGCACACCCATCCAGAGCATTGTAATTAGAACAGACAGACGAAGCTAAAATGCAAGCTTGTTCATTTAAAAAATATATACTAAAATTCTGGTCAGCAACACAAGCTATGTGGAGCTAGCGGATTCCTTTGTGTCATTTTTATGCTGCAGTTAAAAGATGAAAAGCTGAGATGTGGTGTTTACCTCTGGGAGAAAGTTGTGTTTTTTGGTAACTTGGTACAACATCTCATGAGTCTCAATGGCAGGGCGGATATCTCCTTTCAACACCTGGGACACGCACGACATACAGCCACTGTTATTGAAACGGGAAAAGACTCTGCAAAGACAGTCAATGCTCCAACTGACATGATGTAAACTGACCTGCAGGCCGGGGAAGAAGGCCAGCAGAGAGTCCATCCAGGTGCGAGCAGGGAGCAGAGGTTTGTGGATGTGGACGTCGAGCAGCAGGGGAGGCTGGCTGATGTACTTCATGATAGATGCATAGTGCTAAATGGGGACGTATAAAGTAGATATATCCAGCTTAGGGTACAGAACAAACACACAGCATTGCAGACACATGGTGTGTGGTGATGTACTCAAAGCCAGGCTCTGAAAACCTGACCTCCAAACTTTGGTATTTGTTTTTAACATTAAATATTTATGACAAAGTAAACAACAATCAATAAGAAATGTATGTATTATTTATTAGGACATATAACTGGAAAAATGAAGCTTTGACCTGACTTGACACAGCAAACCACCAAAACAATAACAACTCATTTGAATAAAAATGTGACAAAAGCACTTTCTTGTCACAGGTTAAAAAAATGAAACAGAAAAACTGTTCTTAATTTTGCATAATATTGTATATTCATGTAAAATCCTATTGCTCATGGGAAGAAACTGCTGTAGAAATAACTTTTAATACAGGTTAAAGAAACATACATAGGTGGAATAATGCAGAATATTAACACTGACCTGAGAGACTGAAGTGAAGTGTACGAACTATAAATGGAATCAGATTACTCCAACGTGTGTGTGTGTGTGTGTGTGTGTGTGTACGTGTGTGTCCTCACAATATTGAACCGCTGCAGAAGCTGGTCATCTCCCAGGAGGATGTAAGCCTTCAGTAGGTATTCATAGTACGAGTCGATTCCTGCTCCCACTCCGCTTTCTGGAGACACACAAGATAATCCATCACTTCATATGACACGACCAATCAGAGAACAGATAACTCTTCTGTTTGTGTCCAGATCCTCCCTCACCTCGTCGGACCCACTCCCCCGAGTGGATGTTGATGGTCGTTCCCACCAGGTTACTGTTTCTCTGCCTCTTCTCCCACAGGAAGTCCAGGGCTCTCCTTGCATGGGCCTGTGTGTGTGTGTGTGTATGTATGTGTGTGTGAGGAGGGGTGAGTTATTGATTAACAAAGTAAAAATCAATCTGCAGTAGCTCTCCGGTGTTTGAAAGATTACAGTGATTGACTCTGTGCTTGTTCAGCAGTCTGCTGCTGCCAGGAAATGAACCAGATCCAAAACCAAGGAAAGCGCAAAATACAGAAAGGAAAAAAAAAAGAAATTCAACTTTTTCTGGACAATTTCCCAATACCTTCCTTGTATCCACTTTAAAACACAAACACACACACGCACAGGTGGATTAACAAGACGTCCTGGTTTTGTTCTTTGTACAGAAGACACTTTGGCATGTAGCAGCACGAACAGTACACGCGTGAATGATAAATGAAGAATGGCTGAATCTCATTGAGCTGTTAAAGCACCGAGGGCCTTGGTAATGTGCATCCTGCCTCACTGTCACAGCTTATTCAGACACTTCAATGAAACAAGCCAACGTTACTATTAAATCTTTACTACTGTGAGCAGCTGGGATACCAGCTGATAAAAAAAAGTAGCTTTTCAAGTCATAATCTTTCAAATAAGCTCAACAACAACTGCTGTCAAACACACCCTGTTCACACCTGGTTTTAAACTGCATCTCAGACAATTGGCTCACGAGTGGATACCCGAGACACTTCTGTGTTTAACATGTGTTCAGATGTCTCCCCTGCGATGTCAGATGTTGCAGGAAGAGTCTTCTTCCCAAATAGAAATAACACATCGTGTCTCACTCGCACTCCAACCACAAACATCTCTGCTTCTCTCTATTGTTTTTCCAAATGATACAAGCTTTCTCCCAGCAATCAACCTCCCTGGTCCTGCATTGATGATGTAGTGACATATCAGCGTTCACACTGCAAAAGATGTTTGGTCAAATGTGTCCCAGACGACCTGAACATGTGGTTGATTAATCAGATCTCTGCCTCTTGGTGGTTGTTTACTCTTGAATTTAGTACTGTCTCCTTGTGATCCGATCACTCGAGAAGCATCTTAAAACCAAGTGTAAACAGGGCCTGAAAGACCCCTGAAGAAGATGTATATACAAGACTAACTTGCAAGACCTCCCATTTCGACACACTCTCTGAATGCACTCGTTTTAAGAATTTAAAAGTTCTTCTTAGGATGGATACAGTAATTACACAGAATATGTACAGTGCTTGACAGGAGGGACTGACACAAACTAAGGTGATTGTTAGTAAGCTTTATCCAATAAATCCTCTGCTGATGGTTTGAGGATGAAAAGTAAATGAAAAGTAAAGCTGAGTGAGATACATGGCAGCTGAAGTATTCACGCATTATCACACGACAGAGCTGGTTCATAAAACCCAGTACGTGCAACCCGATCTCAGAAGAAACCTGAGCCACTTGTAGAGTTTCAGTGCTTGTACATGTCTGTTTAAATATCCAAAAGGCTTCTGAAGTATTTAACAATGTGGGAAACATTATAAGATTCCTGCAAACACTAAACAGTAATTCAGCTTTGCATGTTACAACAGTTCTTATGAATAATTTAACTAATCGGACATTGTTAAAAACGTTAACTTCTCTTAGTCATAAATAGTAAAATTATTCCAATGTATTGTTATTATATTAATGCTCTAATGAATGTTGTGCAGTTGCATGAGAACAATGTGTTACCTCAAACACAGGGTCCCCAGTGAAGCGACTTAAAGCAGCAAACTCCAGGATGATGGTTCCTGCACACGCTGTGCAGGTGTCCGTTTCTGTGCCCGTTCTGGTCTCAGGCCCCCTGACGCCATATTTCAAGTTCACCTGTCAATGAAAGACAAACAACAACAAAAAACACACACATCAAAAATCTGTTTGAAAAGTCACATCTGATTTACGAGGGATTGTGCGTGGAAACAAGTCAACTGCAAAAAAATATCTGCATCTAAAAGCTGTGACAGCTGCAAGCAGAGCAGTGAAGCAGAAAATGGAAACATGTAGCAGAAGATCTGAGAGAACGCTCTGAGCAAATGTAGATATCACTGTGTTGGAACCATGTGCATGAACTCAGTCATTTACACACGTCATCACATATGCCTCACAGACTTGCCTTACTAAACAATTGTACGTAGGAAAGTAGTTATCATCCTTCAAAACAACACAGCTGCATTCATCAGGATATGGAACAAATCCCAAATCATGAAGTCATGAAAACATTTTAACTTCTGGCATTTAAAAGCTGAATTACGTTATGTATTTGTGCACTTGAGCAGTTTGCAGTCGAGTGTGAAGCAGTTACGATGCGGATCAGCACCTGCCAGTCTGTGGTTCTCTCACGGAAAAGGATGGCATGCCCCCTCCAGGTAAGGGGTTGGAGTATACCGAGGTCTTATTCATGAGTGGGGGAAAAAGGGATTGTGAGATCGACAACAGGCTGGGAACAGCACCAAGAGTAATGCTGTCGCTGTAGTGGAATGGGGGGGCCTGAGCCATGAGGCAATGCTCGCCACTGACCAGTCGATCTACATCCCTGACCTCACCTATGGTCATGATCTTTGGGTAACCAGTGAAGGAATAAGATCATGGATACAAGCTGGTTGAAAATAGTTTTCTTCACCAGATGTATGATAGTATGAGGAGTTCAGCTATTGTGGAGGAACCAAGAATAGATCTGCTGCTCTTCCACATTGTGAGGAGCCAGTTTCAGGTGGGTAAGGCAACTGTATAGGATGATGCCTCCTGGTCTCCTGTTGGAGGTTTACCAGGGGCAGCCAACTCGGCAGAGACCCAAAGATCAACCCAGGGCTCACTGGAGGGATTATATCTCTCAGTTGGGATTTCTGAAGGAGGTTTCAGGGGACAGAGATGACTGGGCTTCCCTGCTCGCCCTACTGCCACCATGACCTAGAGGGACAAAGACATACAGAAGATGGTGTGACTCACCCTGGGATAAGGCAGGCCACTGCTGGTGTTGAAGGCAGGCAGCAGTCGGAGTCCCAGGTCTTTGGCCATATGCAGGAGCTCATCCTGATACCACTGCATGTGCTGACCTCCATCTTTTAGCATCACAGCCATGGAGTGCCCTCCCAGCAGACCTCTGAACACACACACACAACCACATTTAAAGCATGAAGTACAATATAATCCACTTAGTCCTTCTGTGATTTTGCCAGTTTATTCTGTGCACTGCTTGTTAGTCCCATCTCACCCGAGGACTCGAATGTTGGTTTCAAAGACCGACACAACGATGTCGTTGTCCAGCCTCACGTCTGACAGGACTCTCCTCACTGCAGCCTCAAACTCTGTTGTCTTATTTAAAAGCTGGCAGGGAGGAAGAAAAAAAAAAAGTATTCACACACAGGTTTTAAGTGGAATAATACACAGTGGATGTTATTCAGAGAAATGCTAAAAAATTAAAAAACTGAAGGTCCTTGTGAATTTTTAATTAGAAACATTGACATTTCTCTCTACAGTGTTAGATGTTTTTGTTATGCAACCATCATTTTCCTGCACAGCCTGTAAACCACATTCATGGTTTCATCATTGCCCAGTACTGTAAGACTACCTAATGTCAAAAATACCCAAAACCAATACTCACCACTAAAGTATCCAGGGTGTCTATGAGGGTCAGGGAAAACCTAGCAGAGAGAAAAACTGTTCACCAGAAGTGTTGATTGCCCCAACTTCAATATTCACATTAATAATGTAAATGTTGCCAAAAAAAGAAGGAAGGAATCAAAGTAATTTCTCTGATTGATTCCAGAGCTGTAGAGATGAAAAAGTTAGAAACCTCAGTGTCATAATTATTTCAGATTTGGCCCCTTAGCAACAAGATCAAGACTGTAAATAATTCAGCATTTTTTCACCTCAAACAAAAAGTAGGACTCATTCACACAGCAGGGTGGACTGTTTAAAACACAGTGTGGAGCTTTTTCACATCAATGAACATCTGTTACATCAAGGATCAATCAAATTCACACAATCCTGATATTACACCTGTAGCTGCAGGTAAATCTGACTGGAGTTTGAGTTTTCAGTGTACTCTCTGTGTTACCGCTGCTTTATAAATCACTCATTAATCATCTGTTGTCTCTCGCTGCCTCTTAAATCTTAAAGAAATTGATCTACTGGTAGAGTCACATTCAAACAGGATGAAGTTGTTACAGATATAACGCTGCAGATGGGACCAAGTGATTCCTTCATTGTTTTAAATGTGTCCCAACTTAAAAGATAAAGAAAGAAAAACTCTGGTGTTCACCTGTTACTGCACTTGTACTCCCATTGCTGCATTTGGGACAATTTGAATGGTACACATGGTATACTAATGCCTTTGTCTATGTGGGTTTTTTTTTCCATGTATTTTATCTAATTTTGAAATATATATATTTTTGACCTCATTTTATGTAAAGCACTTTTAAATTACCTCCATTCAACATGTGATAGATAGCTGCTCCACAACACATTATTCAAAATAATGACAGTTATTTAGCAATTACTGTTTGGCTTTTTCAATCTGCCCTCTGACACATGTGATCAAAGCGACAGATCTGACCCACTTAACAATTTCTCCAACAATAAGAAACTTAAGAAACAAAGCTAGCAGCTCACTCACTTGCCAAGTGCATCATCCACGTCTCCACGACTGGGTTCAAGTCCACGTACTCTTCCTCTGCATGTTAGAGGCATCAGCTCATCTGCTGGGTATGCATGGTCCTGGAAAAAAAAAATACACAAGCACACTTTTAAAACCCCAGTATTCTTAAAATGACACAAATGTGAAGGAAGTTATAAAAAAAACCAAAACAATGAAAACATCAAAAATTACATTTATGGTCCAAATAATTAACCATTACGAGAAAAAATATCACAAACGCTCGATTATGCACTTTACAAATTACATTAAAATTTACTGAAACTCTAACCTCTGTAAAGGTATCGAGCAAAGATGGAGAACTTACCATATAATTCTGATATGCATGGTCAAACATCTCAACCACTTGGTTCCTATAATGAAAGCATAGACATAAATTACCATGTGGCACATTGTTTTTCTTAATCTGAATGTTTCCCTTCAACTCACCTCAACTTGTTCTTCTCCTCCCGGGTCATGGCCTGTCCGAGGCTGCATAATGCTCCCCAAAGCATCAAGGTGAACAGTACAGGTGGCATTGTAGTATGATCGCAGCAAAATACATACAACTACGATTTATCTGTCAGGCAGTCGCTGAGTAAATATTTAGTCATCACCACTGCCCTAACCAAACAGCACAAACCTACACCATCCCAATGATTCTTACTACTTCTGAAGGCTTGTTTATGAGGTCTACTCATCAAGGATTACAAATAGCATCAAGTAGCAATCTTGGTTTGTTCTTCAATGTTGGCCACTTATACTCCATCTGTGTGCAAAGTATGCTGCAAGCTGTGTGCACCCACAGTCAATAAGAAAACTGCAATAAATGGTTAGTGGGAATGTTGTCATTTCAAGTAACCAGATATCGAAATGTACCTGACAAAGATGTAACAAACATAGTGCAAAATTTGCTCCACGTCGCGTGACAAGGTTGGAGAGTCACACCTGTTTACTTTTCCAAGGTGTCACCTGGACCCACTGTACAACAGGATTTGGGACACGTTGACAGACTCGGCTCACGTTACACTCCACACTGCCTCAAAGCAATGAATACACAGCTGATTTCCAGATGCTGTCCACCATACACTATCAAAGAAAACTTCCAGTCTTTTTAATAGTAGAAGCCCACGATCATCTTTTTGACTCGACCACGTTCAAGAGTTAGGATTCCTTAGCTACAACAAATGCAGTCAAACCAACGAGCTCCAGCTCACACCAGCTCCTGCTATCACCGCGGAGCGTCAATCTATTTAGATACGAGTTAATTATTCCCTCGTCTTGACAGCTCTCCTTCGTCAGCGACTCGGACGAGCAGCCACTTGACACAGGCTTTAATTAGCCCGTTAGCCAGCGGTGCTAACTAGCCGGGCACGCGACAGCCGTTAACCCGGGAATACACGACAAATCGAGAAAAATCGTCGCCATTGTTAAACAGCGGACCAGCTCGGGGAATCTTTTCTGTCGTCTCTGAGGTTTAAAGTGGACAATTTGTCCGTTTGTTGCTGTTTCGTTAAGCTAGCTGCCTTTAAACACCGGATACCGCTGCGATGAAAACGTCAACAACGTCCGCTTCCTGGTACTGTTGTGGGTATTTTCTCCCCCGAGTTCGTCTGAAAGGCAGCAGTTTCAAGCTAAATGCTACATGGATTCAAGGGGTTTTTCCCCCAGAGTTTAGCCTGACAGGTAACATTTTCTCCTGTATAGCCTATGATTTTCTTTCAGGTTAAGAAACAAATAACAGAAATACTTGCAGAAATAGAAATAGAAAGATGTTATTGTCACCGTACAGTAGTCTATTTATACTATCCATATTTTTGCACCAGTAGTTTACATTTCAGTAATTTCTCTATACATTAATATAAATTGTATTTTGCACTGGTAGTTTTATAATTTAAGTAGTTTTGTGTGTGTGTGTTAGGTTAATTGTTAATATCTCTTGTTATCTTATGTTAAGTTATATGTAGCACAGTGAAAGTCACAGTCTTTTATATTTCCTCGGGTGCACTTTCTTGATCACTTCATCAACAATGGGCACAATGAGAGCCATAGCCTATGTGCCAGCAGCTCTTAAGGACTTTAATCTAGTACATGTTGCATAATAGTTATTCAGTGACTATGATCAATGACTTTTCAAGCTAAATGATGAACATTTTCGGTGCCTGACTTCAATGTTCATGTCCCAAAAGCCAGTTTCCACAACCAAGGGTCGGACCGCCAAGGCTCCTGCCTCGGACTGCTGCCCAAACCACAAAGCACTGGACCCCGATGGCTCCTCTTGCAGGTGAGGGGCCCACTGGACGATGAGCCCATGTAGCCAATTCGGGCTGAGCCCGGCCGGGCCCCATGGGCAAAGGCCCGACCACCAGGCGCTCGCCACTGGGCCCCAACCCCAGGCCTGGTTCCAGGACGGAGCCCCGGTAGCCCTCCGGGCCGGGTACATAAACTCTGGTTTGTCTTGCTCATTGGGGTCTTCTGAATCATTCTTTGTCTGACCCTTCACTTAAGACCAATCTGCCATGGGAGACTCTACCAGGGGCAAAAAGCCCCCAACAGCATAGCTCCTAGGGTCAGGG
>OOFC01024305.1:0-15062 GCA_900323345.1 Pseudochromis fuscus | reverse complement strand
CTGTGTGCGTCCCGGCCTCTGAAGTGGCGCTCTGTCTGCGGCCCACAGCTGCACACACGGCGCTCTCAGCCTCCCACAGTGGATGTAAAAACATAGGATTAGTGGAAACACAGGCTTTCATGCCGATCCCAAATGTGTTTGGAAATCCCTGTGGGGATTTGGCGATCTGACTCACTGTGGCCGTGTAATTATGGGCTGTGTTGTGTGCAGCTCAGCGGGGGAATCATGGGATTTGAAATTAAGTTGATATACATCACAAGGCGATCGTCTTCGGAGACTCTGAATGAAGTGTGAGAGGAGAGGTCTGGGTGTGATTGTCAGGAAGTTTTATTCATTTATTTTTTATTTTTTCAGCTGCTGTGTCAGTACAAACATTTGAACATTTAGCTTTAAGCGTCGAGGAATTTTTGGCAGCTCAGTTTTTCGCTCCCTCCTTGAATCTTGTCAATCCCACCTCAGCAGCTGATGCAAATCCTGGTAAAAAAGTTTCAGCATTTCACCAGCGTGTTGTGTTGAATAAAATAAAACGTCCATGAATGTAATCCTCCTCACGAGAGACGCTCAGAGTTTGGGCTGCACATGTAGAAATCCTGCTGCCAGGGTTTGCAGCCTCTTCATTTATTCACAAAACACAACCTGTGATGCAACGTGGGGATCTGGGTTTTGACAGATCGGCGGCGGCTGTGTGTGTTTTTGCGAGGGATTGTTTGTGTGCTTTTCTTTGTATGTTCGCCGCCGTGCGAGGGTTTATGAGGGCGGGATTGTAATTGTGGTGGTGTGGCTGCTGGTTGTGCTGACATGTGGAAATAAAGCAGAAAAAACCCGGTTTCACTCTCCTCCTGCCGTTTCTGTCGCGCTGTGGTGGTGTTTGTTTCTCCTCCTTATGCTTTGTGACACAACACATCTCTATGTAATCGCTTCTCTTCCTCACTCTCCCTCTTCACGTCCTTCATCTGCCTCCATGTTCACTTCCCTCCTCACACTTGTTGCATGGAGGGGAGTCGGTGTGTGTGCAGAGAGCTGAGGAAGATCTGACAAGACAGTTTTTTATTTCTACGTCTTGGTTGTAAAATTGAGTTTTCTCCTGCAAGGACAAAATTATTGAATGATTTCTTTAAAGACATCAGGAAGAAAGTGAAGTCATGATAATTTTACAATGACTAGTTTCTTTGTAAACCATCGGGACAAACTACAACAGTTGTAATAACCTCTGATTGTGCAATAACTGAATGTAATAGTTCAATGCTGTGCAGCTTTTGCACGTTAGTTTAAATATTATTTATTATTTTTATTATTATTTGTTTCCCACTTAATTCTTGTCTTTTTTCTGCATTGTGAGCATAGACTGAATGGACGAAGCATCCAGGTCTCAAATATGATGCAAAAAGGTGTAATACTCCCGATGGCCACTAGAGGCTGACTCCAAAAAAACTTTACAAACAATTGATGGAGGTTATTCTGACGTCATTAGTTAAATTCAACTCTTCTTACCAGTGATCTGTTGATTGATTGATTGATTGATTTGTCTCAAACAAGCACAACCATAAAAACAAACAGTCTACGTAACAGAGAAGAAGAAAAACACACAGTGATGAAGTGCAAGTTAAAGAACAAAGATTTTCAAGTTCAAGCTCCGCCCCCTCTTACATTGTCATATCATTTCAAAATCCTTAATCACAAACATGATCCATTGATCCCTGTGATCTTATTAACTGTCCAGTTTTTATAGCTGAGTGTTTGTTTGTACCGACTCAGCTGATGTGCTGAATGACCAGCACTGGATCCACCTGATGAAATAATCACAGGTTAAATATTAAGCTTCAGGATTTTGGGGCATGGTTAGTTTGATTGACAGGTCTGCTCTCCAATGAGACTGGACCTGAACTCCAGTCTCATACACACTGGGCAGTGTCCTTGATCTCAAGGGTCAGACCCTCCTCCTCACTCCTCCTTTCATATCCATATATGGTCACTTCTGGCTCCAAAAACAAAGACGTTCAAACACAGTTTATGATCAACAGCTGACCCAGTTTTCTCTTCAGGATCAATAAAACCTTCAGATTTGTAACAGAAGCAGATCAGTGTCTCCATCATCACAACAGAAGCATCACTTTAATTTTCTAAACAGAAAATCATAAATAAATCTTCAAACTGTCTGAGCTTCAGGCTTTTTCTTAAGTGAGATAATCAAAGTACAAATACCCATCAGTCTGTATGAGTCTGTCCTGAATTAAAGCAGATATATCACGATAAGAAGAGGCTGAAAATGTGTCTGAAAAAAATACGGCACTTAGTGTGTTGAAAGAGTTAGTTTGGCAATCTTGTACTCAAACTGCCTACAATTTCCTTTTAAGTGTCACAAGTAGTTGTACCAGTGATTTCAGGAGCTGCGTGAAGCCAGAAGCAAAAAAAAAAAAAGTGAGATTTTTAAGAAATGCATAATTCCAGCACGTGGTGGGAAACATTCAACTCCAGCCCTCGAACCGTGAGCCGTGCACTTTGCAGAGTTTTGATGTAAACGGCAGCTAACTGTGAATGAAAGGTCTCTGGGGGGGATGTAAATACACAGGATGGTAAAAGTACTGCAGTGTGGGAACAGTGACACCAGGACGGAGCGCACAAATAATCCACTGGTCCTGAATGATATGGTCACACATCAGCAGAATAGAGGTCGACAGATCGATAAAACAAGTGCCACAGCACCTTTCAGGTTTTCACTGTGTGTGTGAGTGTGTGTGTGTGTGTGTGTGTTGGGGGGGTGGTGACTATGGTGAAACTCTGCTGAGTTGCTAAAATAACCTGTTAATGTTCGGCGCTGCTGAAACAGACATAAACATCAATGACATCACAGTAACAGCTCTGTCTAAAAATCTATAGTATTTATATTTTAACACACATTTGAACACATTCACAACTACAATGAAATATTAACTGATATTAAATCCCTCGTCTATGGTGACAGTGTTGCAGTCTCGATGCATGTAGCCCCCTGAACTAGCTCCAGTCTGTCAGCACACAAACTGAACTCAGCGCTAATTAGCTTAATTGCTAATTAGCTCCATGCAAATGCTGTTTACATAAAGCATAAACTCATTGGTTTTAACACGATGTGTAAAAAGGTGATTAAAATAGTATAAATCCTAACTTGTACAACTTGTATGTGTATCGTGGTGTGTTTATGTGGGTGTCTACATAATTAAAATGTTCATAAACTTCAGCAAACTCTTATTTTGAAACAGTGTGCAAATATAGTTAGCGTGCATGAACCGGGATGTAAATGTGACATGTTTATGTGGCGCGTTAATGTGAAATCCTGCTGTAAATGTTGCACAGAGTTGTTTGCAGTTTTCTTTACGAGCAGATGTGCAGAAGCTGGAGGCAGCAAAGTGCACGTCCTGCAGTGACAGGTGGTCACATGTGCGGCTGAAGTGACAGGCCGCCATCCGGTCCATGCAGACAGGGGAGCTGGGCAGCAACAAGCAGTAATTGCTCTGAAAATGAATACGGTGTGAGGCAGCAGCTCTGCAGCCCCTAGCAACAAAGAGGCAGGCTGGTAAATAAAGCAGCAGTACAGTACAGAGGCGCAGCAGCTTTCACCTCGCTCCATCTCTGACGCCCTCACTTCCATTTAAATTCCAATTTAAAGGCTTTCAGCTTTTATTTAGACTTCACTTGTGTTCTCCTGCTCCCTGTGATATCATGAGCCCATTGTCTCTTGTTTGACTCTGGCCGACTGTCGTTTCTTCCTCTCCCTCACATATGTTTCTCATCCTCCTCCTCCTCCTCCTTCCTCAGCAGCTCCTCTCCTCCCTCCCCGCCGGCCGTCCCTCAGGTCAGCAGCACTGAGTCTAGATGTTGCTTGTCAATAATTTAATAAGGAGGGAGCGCTCCCCTCTTAACCAGGGCTTTGAATTATTAACCTGCGCGTCCGTGTGAACTGTACGTGTTGCTGCGCACACCTCCGCTCGCATCAGATGTGATTGCATACGAGCCCGTGCGTATGTTTTTCGGCCACTGTGTTTGCGTGTGAAGCGTGATATAATAATTGCCTGTCAGAGGATGATGGAGCGTGCCAGCCGAGCACAAATCGGTACTTTCTGCAGCCTGTGTTTGGATTGTTTTTAGTGTGTATGTGGAGGTGGAGAGCCGGAGAATACATGGCATGCATGTTTTATAAGGACCTGTCTGCGCTGCCTAGTAAACGAGATGCAGTCTTCATTTGTCTTGTCTTCAGCGTGCAGGCGTGTGTGTGTGTGTGTGTGTGTTGTGAGTGCATGGTCACCTGTGTGTGTACTGGAGGATGCACAGCAGGTTTGGGTGTGAACATGGATCCTGTGAGAAGCAGAGAAATGGAGCTTAATGCAGTTTTATTTGTCACTGCAGAGTTTAAGTGAGTGTAGGTGTAGCATGGGTTATTAATGTTGATGTGTATGTGTGAACATGCAACCAGGCTTCTAAGTAAGTGTGCAGGGTTGTGTGTGTGTGTGTGTGTGTGTGGTTCCTGTGCTTGGGGCCAGTAGCTACATACATCTCAATGAAAGGTGCAGCATCCATCACAGACTCGGCAGAGTTGTGCTGAGAGAGCTGCACTGAGCTTTCTTGGGTTAGACAGAGCTCACTCGGTCAGATGGGTGTTGTTTATCGTTGCCAAAATAAAAGCAATGTCTTTATTTATATATTTAATCGTGGGCGAGAGCATTGAATTACATGCAAATGCTGGAGTTGTGAATGTAAACTCTGTTACCAGTAACCAGTTTTTTTTACAACTTTTACTTTGAAAATCAAACAAACAGGTTGTTCTTCCCGAGCTCAGGATCTCCCTTCTTTACATTTCGAGTGCTCGTGATTATTCGCCACAGCTCCCTCAAACACAACAAAGGAAATTTGCCAACTCGCTCACATCTTGCATGACCACACCGCCGCCTCGGTGTGAATTTTAATTGGCCACATCTCTGAGGATTTGCAGAGGTGCTGCAGAGCGTCGGTGCAGCAGCTGAAGGAGGAAGAAAAAGGCCTATTAGCTGCTCACCTCTGGAAGTGAGGCAGGCCACAGTTAACATGATCACAGCCTAGTTAGCTTCAACAGCTAGCTTTACTTTGAAGCTTTTACCCGCGGTTAATAAGAAGCAAAACTTTGTCAACTTTTAAAATTTGGTGATTAATTAAACACTTGGGTGTTAGATTATTTATAATGACCCCTGAAAATTTAGGACTGTGTTGTTGTTTTTTTTTAATGCCACCAGCAAATTCATGTGCATCATGTCACTTTAAACAAGCAAACATCTAAAATGTATCTCGCTGTCAGCCACTCGCTACAAAGAAGTAAATGCCAGGCTGTGCGGGGAAGTGTTAGCTTGTTACCTTCTCCTTTGAGGTCTCGGGACTTTGTTGTGGAAGCTAATTAGCGCTATGTTGAAGCTCTGTGGGAGACGTGACAAGTTGAATGTGGAGGTAACTGGTAGACGGGGAGGCGGCGGGCATCCTTCCCTCTCGCCTGGATAATTTATCACCTGCATCAAAGATGTAAATTCTATATTTTGTGGAGGACTTGAAAGGAATACAGTGATTTACTTGTCTTGTTAAATGTGGACAAATTGCCTGGAGAGTGTGCAACCTGCTCCCCGTCCTGTTTGATGTGCTCACTGTTATCTCAAAGCTCTGAGTATTGCTGTAATCAGCGGGTGAGGTTTAAAGATCAGGTGCGGTTGTTACACTCGGTTTCAGATGTGAAGCCCCCGGTTCTGAGCTCGCCCGGTGATTAACCAATCAGGAGAAGCCGCTCAGCTCTGCAGCGGGAGCGTGAACCTTCTGCTGGTTTCAAGTCAACTGCTGTTGGTGTAAAGGTTTATAAATCCGAGCGATGCTAAACGGCTAATGGACTGTAGTCATGTAGGACGATGGTGGAGGAGCAGACACAGCTGAGACGCTTCAGACTAAATACATTCTCAATGGTCTCGAAAATAATAATCTTAGCTGCAGTTTGAACCAGGGACATGTCAGTGTCTCTCATTACAATTTTCATATTAACCCTTAGCCTGCTGAATATCTAACTACCACGTATCTCCCCCGCTGCTGAATAGATTTTAGAAATAACTGATTAATATTGAACGATTCTTCAAAATGTTTGTTGTTTTCAGACATATACCAATAAACCCATGTGTAAACACATCTGCAGACTTTATTCTGTGTTAGTTTTGTGTGAATCTATACACATGCCATACTAGTGTTGTAGTCAAGACCGCACCAACCGAGACCAAGACATCACCGAGACCAGACGGTATCGAGACCGAGACCAGACCAACACTGATTCATTGTTATTGACTTTGAACTAGCTAGCACAGCGTTAGCTTTCTGGCTCATTGCTGAGGCACATGATCGACTAGAGACTGTAGACTAGAAACGTCCCGTTGGTCACATCTGAAGTTCAACCCATTTACTGGTGTAGTGAACAACGTTTCCATTGCATAAGAGCCTCCCAAGTAACGCCTGGGGCTCGACTAATACCTGGCGTGTTCACTGTTTTTCCGTTATCTTGCTTTTGACAATGCTACGCAAGCATCTACTTGTCACAGTAGTGCTGGTCTGGTCTCGACCGGTCTTGATCAAAAACCCGGAGTCCGACTCGTCTGAGAACAAGACAAGACCGAGTAAAAATACCTTTGATTCCGAGACGAGACCGAGACAATTAAAAAGTGGTCTTGAGACCGGATCTCGAGTACTACAACACTATGCAATGCACACAACAACAGGAGTAAGATATCATATACATTCATTGAAATAATCAGACATGACAGTTGCATTGTATTTACAACAAAACGAAAACGAAGACTTTCTACAAATGTCGATATTCGTTGTGAAGTTTCTTTGCAGATACGTATTGATTGGATAAAATATTTGTAGCTGCATCCAGAAGATTCTGATAGAGAAGAGCATAAATACATCATGTAAAGATATTATCATGAATGATTATGATGATGGTGATATGCACAGCTCTACAGAACATCATCAGACTTGATGAAGCAATCATCGTCATTATCGTTTGGAGTTTTTACTCACTGTACAGATGTACTGTACAATATGAGGAGCATGCACAGTCCCAGGATCGCTTCTGGAAATGAACCAAACCGACACAAACTGGGTCAAAGTTACAAAAACACAAAGTTAAACAAATCAAAGCTCCTCGGTGTCAGCGCTGATGGAAATGACCAAATATCATCAGATGAAGGGTTAAAGACGTCTTGCATGACTGTTTGTGAATGAGTGTTTCACCTCCATGGTTCACTGCCACCACTTCCTGACCTCCCACCACAGTCTGCTCTAAAACCCAGAAGAAAAGTCCTGACCTCTGCCATGTGAGCGTCTCACTGCAGGGATCCCCACAGCTGATGGAGACCTCCTCCAACATCCAGCTTGTGTTTACCGATGCCTGTGGTGTTTGTGTGAATCGCTTTGTTGGAAGTTGTAAAATAATCCAGTGATGAGGTGTGTCTGCTGCGGGGAGCTGACTGTCACTGTTTACCAAGTGTTTCACACAGGTAATGTGGGGAGTGTAAAAAGATGTTCGGCGTGAAACTGAGAAGCATCAAGTGTTTGGTTGACATCAATAGATCAATGTGTCCTCAGCTTTAAAGACAAGCCCGTACTCATTATGATCCATAATACATCGCTTGTGTTCAAACCCACATTCAGCTGGACCAAGAGCAGGACTTGAAAGCTTTTGTTGGTCTTTGATAGACGACTGTTAACAACTTTATATCAATATTTCCATCGCTCTCCAGCTTTTTTACTCACATCACTGTCAGTAGAAAAATCCCTTCTTGTTCACAATAAACTCTTCAGATAATATTAAAGTAGAAATTCAAAGCAGCAGAGAAGAGAGTATCAGTCTTTTCTTGCACTAAAGACATTAATATTTATGCTGAATTAACCAATGTGCCGTCAAACTAAAGTTAAATTTAACCTTCTTTACAGTTTGACCAAATCTTTACTAAACACTGTGTCCTTGCTGTTTAGTAAAACTCTCTGTATGGTGTAAAAATAAATGAAGTCATTGCAATGGACTGAAATTTACAGTGGTACAGTCCCTGACATTAGTATTCATCTCCTCTTAGCTTTGAGCGCTGTGCATAGACATGGACGAAGCAACTGGGTCTCAAAACTGAGGTCAATGCAGAATTGCAAACAAGTGCAATACTCCCGATGGCCACTAGATGCTGGCTCCTGTTGACTTTGACATTTTCAGTCATGAAATACTCAGTCAGTAGATTTCTTTTCAGCTTCTCGGGGATGTGGTGGTCCGTCTGAAAACCATTTCATCTTTAAGTAGACTTCAATAAAAGGAGGATTTGGGGGCGGGGTCAGTTTGATCGACAGTCCTGGGCCGTTTCTCAATATGTGTACTTGTCCGTACTTGCGATCTCGCGTCCTCATGAAACATCATCTGTCGGAGACCAAGTACTGTCCAAATTCAAAGTACACATCTGTCCCCAGAACGCATCAAATACCCGGATGTGTTCTCGCTCCTCCTTCATTAACCACCCTGCCTCAGACCAGACTTGTGTGGACTTGGGGAAACCAAATAACCTATAAAGCATTTCACAACAAACTTGACGGAGATGTGATGTCGTCAAGTACGTTGACGTTCTAGTTGCACTTTAGCCTCGTTGCGTTCTCGCTTCCTCGAAAGTCCGTACTTCAGAGTCCGACTTGTTGGTACAGTGAACTCTCCAAGTATGTACGGACTTAAGTACTTCTTATTGAGAAACGTCCCACCTCTCACTCCTCCCTTTATGTCCAAATATGGTCACTTTTGGGTCCGCCCACCAACAGTTGACATGGTGTTAGCTTCCTGCTTCTTTATCTGTGGTGACAACACACATTCATGTTTCTGTCCCTCCACAGGACATGACCCTGACTCACATTCATTTCCAGGAAACTCACATTAAACCAAACCACCACGTCTCCTCAGCTCCTCTCAGTTTTAACCTGAATCCAACCTTTAAACTTGTGTTCACATTGAATGATTGATGCTGCTGGGACTTTACTTTAGTCCCTAAAAGGGACATGTGTCCCCACAGTGTGAATGTGTCAGCAGGTTTATGTCCCCGTACATATACAATACAAACACACACAGTCCTGTACCCTACATGCAGGCACACACATTTGTGTCACACTGATTTGTCCATGCATGCCTGCACTCACGCATGCATTGGTTGTACTTTACACTCTCAACACTGTCATGCTCAAATCCCTACATGATGGTGTTCCCTCGCTCTCGCTCGCTGTATTTTACTCTCACCGTGCGACTGGTCTCTGTCAGTGACACACACACACACACACACACACACACAAAAATAATACTTGGAATTTGTTTTTTCCGCACCAACATACACTTCATTTTCCATCTGTCACACAAAAACCGTTAAATCTGTTTTTAATTTTCTCAGTATGCTGCCTTTATATAGCTTAGGCACACAACCAATCACACGCACACATAGATACACACACACACACACACACACACACAAGCTGTCCCGGCCTCAAAGGAGACAAATGATGAGAATGAAGTGGCATAAAGGTGGAGATAAAACATAGTGGAGGGGGTGAAGAGGGAGATGGAGCCAGACAGTGAGAAAGCAACGAGGACTGACACAGAGGGAGAGAAAAACCAATGACACAATAAAAAGGCATGAAAGACATTAAAGCTGAGGCAGAGAGAGACCGTGAGAAACTGCAAAAAACACAAGTGACTGGGAGGAGAAGAAAGTGAGAGTGGTGAAAGAAAGGATTGAAAAAGACTCAGGGACTGACTGATATAAAGAGAGAGATGGTGGCAGGGAGATGGAGTGACAGAGGAGGAAACCAGAGCGACAGATATAAATAAAAGATTGACACAGAAAGAGAGTGAAATGGTTAAAAAGCTGTGACAGTGACAGATTGTTAAAACAGGCCTGATGCAGTGAGAGGGTCGGGGATGATGTTATAAATATGTCAACTGGATCAAAATAGCATGATGACATTCATTACAAGAACATCCTGGTTCCTCTATGTGTTGTGTTGAGCTCAGTCACTGCAAATCATGGGACTTCACATGACGAAACTGCTCCTCATGTGTTAGATTCTTCAGGAAAATACTTTTTAATCTTTAAAATACTGTACTTCCTCAAATAGTGTTCAAGGTCTTTATTTATTTGTCCACAGGCGTCTGTTTGAGGCTGGTTAGTCTCAGAGCCAGGACTTTATTTCTAACTTCCTCTGACAAGTTTAATTTGTCATTTGTATTTTGTCAAGTTACTGCATTAAACTGTTGATCCAAACTTAACACTTTCAGATTAAAAGCCCTGTATCATTTCAGTAGTTGTTAAACGGGGCTTTTTAGATCCCAATATGTAACAATGACCCAAATTGTAATTAACCCTGTAATGTCTGCACCATCAAATAATTGCCAGAAAAAAATTCTAAATTTTCAAAATCCAAGTGTTTGTTGAATCTTCTGATAAAAAATGAATAAATGTAAGAATAAAAATAAATGCATATAGAAATATATAGATAGATACAGATTGAGAGAGAGATTTTTTTTTTTTTAATTACATTTTTATACATTTTTAGATTATTTTTTTCATTAACTCTCAAAAATATCACATTGATGATGTAGATGTCTTAAAAACTCATGTATCAAATATGATACATTTGGCATTAAAGGGTTAAAAAAAACAGTAATTAAACCTGAACTGTAATAACTGGTCAATAATGTAACAAAATGCTGAGTCTGAAAAGTAAAAACTTTGTCCAAAATGTAACAACTTGTTACATTTTGGTCCATTATTACATTTTGGGTTTTATTACTTTTGTTCTATTATATTTCAGGCTCAGCATCTTGTTACATTATTGACCAGTTATTACATTGCAGGTTTTATTACTTTTTTTTTATAACAGTTCAGGATGTTGTTACATTTTGGGTCATTGTTACATGTCGGGGTCTAGCAGGGCTTTTATTGTGAAACATTTACAAGCACATTTATTTGATGAATTTATTCCGCCTGGTTTTTTTTCCTGAATACTTAAAAAAATCCACTCAGAAACTTTTCAAAGTTTCAATCTTGTTCAACAGTAAATATTAAAAGTTAAACAGAAGGTAAAATGTTCCACCATCATCATCATCATCATTAAATTTGAAAGTCTTGCCCCACATTGTGCTGGTCTGCTGTGTTGAATGTACCAGAGATCACACAGATATGGAAACACTGTGTAATGTCCCTTTACTGATCTGTCACTGCAGTGCATGTGAGATCCCAGTGAGTGCAGGTAAATACGTTGCTAAGTGCACGTTACACACACAGTGCTGTCTTCTGGTAAGTAACGGCTGTTTGTCATTCAAACCAAGGTCACGACGTCACAAGGTCAGTGCAGTAACGACCACGACGCTTGTGCAACATTGACGGGAAGACAGTGGTGAATCAAACAGCACCGACTCCCGGGCAGCACAGGTTAACGGCCGGGACGCTGCAGAGCCGACCATGAACCTCACATCTGGAGGAAGCTGTTGGTTGCTGTCACATCCTGTGTCTCTCACCTCATCTCTGCACTGCTGCTTTTCAATTAAGCCACAAAAAAATCCAGCGACATCATTTCTAAAAATATATAATAATTATCACCGAGTATTCTCTGGTTTTCAGAGTTGAATTTTGAAATCTTTCCTTGGTGTTGAAGGTTTAATTAATGACCATCATGAGAGCGAGAGATGCTCTCCCTCAGCTCCTCACTGTGAATCCAGTAATAAAATTTCTCATCAAGTTCATCAATTAACATTATGAGATAGCGAGTTGTGCTGCCTGTTTTATGAAGTCGGTGAGTGCACGAGCATAAAATGATGAGACATTAAGTAGGGGCTTTTCTTTGCTTTCTGTTTGATCACATGCAGCAAGTCGAGCGCTCACTCGCTGCCTGGTGCACGTAGCATGAATACAGATTGGAAATATTTGTATGGAGACAGCTGGTTGATTATTATTGTGGTTATGCACGGTTTCTTCTCCCCACAAAAACCTTTCATGAAGACTGATGTGACACTTCTCTGCAATCTGAAAGTGTTTTGTGGTTTATTAAACAAATCCTTTTTTCTTGTGGCTGCTGAGTTTGTTACAGTGAGGTTTTTTTTTTTTTATAACGTGGAGCAAGATGTGCATTTAATCCCTCTGTGTTTTACCTCCTGGTCTTTATGCATCAGCATTCAATTTCAGCTGTAATGCAAGTGTTGGGAAATGTTGCTACGTCATTTATGGGTTTTCTGTCTGAGAGGAGCTGCAGACGGTTTGCAGACGGAGTAGCAGCAGCACAGAGGAGTTATTAAGCTGCACAGGTCACAGCCCCCCGGTGGGAGAGCGACTCTTTCTGGAGGACCTGGCTGAGATGTTAGGTGAGGGTATGTGGGCGATTGTCCTTTGGAGAAACTTAAAAACAATGAGAAGATTGAAAGAGAAGGAGATACAAGGGGCAGGGCTTTGAAGACGGCGAGCGATGCAGCGGGCCAGTGGATCTGAGGACGGCTCACTCAGGGCTAGCCGCAGATGAAAGCGTCGAAAAGTGGCGTGGAGGGCAAGAGATGAAGAGGAACAGCCAAAATGATGGGGATGAAAGAGGGAGTGTGAGACGGAGAGCAGGAGAAGGACAATGGGTATCTGAGGGAGGAGGAGGAGGAGGATGCTGACCTTGGGAAAATTTGGGTGAGGGAGGGGTCGAGGCGTAAAGAGGAGACGTGGATCAGCCTGAGGGAAGGTGAGGACAGATGAAGAAAGACAGTGATTTACAGTTTTGAATGGGTTTTATATTTTGTGTAATAAAGACTTTGTTCAGTGCATATTTAGTTTTTTAAGGCTCTGACGTCATAAACACTGAAAAATCCAAACCTGGCTCTTGCTGTATCACACCACACAGGCTTTCCACCACATCTTCAGACCTCGATGCACAGATTTGCTCTCGTTAAGTCACAATTAATGCAACTTTTTTGCCACCAGCGCCACAAAACGAGCTTCCTACTGCTGCTCCTGCTTTGCAGCGGAGGCAGAAATCTCAGCGGTAACTTGGCTCTTTAAGAAAATGAACAAAGTTTGGCCCAAAATAGACGTACAAAATATTCTGCCCTGCTGTCCCTCCCAGTGCGATTTACAGCATTTACTGTAATAGTTACCAAACAAAAAGCATTTCTGTGTGGAGTCTCATTTCCAAGGGAAACATAAATGGGGCAGCGGCTCCACCGCCCACTGCAGCAGTGAGAGCTCGTCCACCCTGAGGCTGATAACACTGTCAAACTGGAAGCAGAATATGGCGACATATTGTGGGAGTCAAGAGGCCAGCAGGCAGATAATAAGATGCATTGTGAGGGAGGAGGAGGAGGAGGGTCCACAGCAGAAGTAAAGTGCTGTGTTAGAGGAGCATGTGAGGACTTCACAAGCAGCAGCAGCAGCAGACACATGATCTTTAATGTGTTGGTCTCAGGTCTGATCATTAAAAACTCAACAAGTTTCAAGCAGAGTTCAGAAATCTCCCTGCGAGTCGTGGTTAATTTCCCAGGTTTTCAGCTCCTGACAACAAACATCTTTGTTAAACCCACCTTGGATTTTCAGGTGACCTTGGCTGACAAAGTAAAAGTTTTGAGAAATAAAACCTCCACAGTCGCTTTGTGTTCGGCACAGACCAGACATCCACCACGTTCAGAAGATTAAACCAATTTACTCTGGTGAAAGTTTTTGACTCGTCTAGTAAAATATCTCAACATCTTCCTGCTGAATAGACTCAAAACTCTGTTCAGATATTCACGGTTCACGGAGGATGAATCCTATAATGTCTCTTTTGTTCCCCTGACTCCTTGTCTGCTGCCATTGAATCAGAATCAGGACTGTATTGATCCCCGAGGGGACGCTGGGTCCATGCAGTTGCTCCCGATGCAGAAAATAGACAGGAAATAAGAAATATTATTGAAGTTTCAGTTTGAAGTAAGAACTCAATCCAGCTGAGCACTGGATCATATGTGGTGCAGACGTTCAATTAGCAGATTAGCCACAGTCACATTCAGCTGAGATGGTGATGAAGATTTTATCTGCTGAACATCAACATGCTAACACCGTGAGGATGTTAACATCAGATACAATCTTATCTGATGTGGAAGGACGTGTTTATTACTTCTTAGTTTGCTCATTTCCTGTTTTATTTTGTAGAACTTACACGTTGGACATGTGCAATGCTGTTGAAAAGTGCAATAGAGGCAACATTTGTGTTAATATCTGATATAAATTGTGTGATGGGACTCTACAGTAGGAGGATACAGTGCAGATATTGGTTCTTTTTCGCTCACGTGTTTATAGTCTAAACTCTACTGTTTCTATATTTGTATGTCTCTGCTGCTGGTATCGTTCACCTGTATATAGTCAGTCTGCATAGTGTCTTTGTATCGTATGTGTTTTGTAACATCAACCTGCTACAGATGGAAATTACCCCAGGGCTGTAATCTGGCATATGCAATGTTCCCCCTTTATCTTGAACGAACCAACGAACGAACGAACCAACCAACCAACCAACCAACTAACGAACCACCGAACCAACAAAAGAATGAACCCACGAAAGAACGAACCAACCAACCAACAAACCAACGGACCAACCAACCAACGGACCAACCAACCAACGGACCAATGAACTAACCAACCAACCAACCAACCAACGGACCAACCAACCAACCAACCAACTAACCAACCAACCAACCAACCAACCAACGCACTTACCTTTTCTCCAGTTTCATCCATTTCACGGACCAACCAACCAACGGACCAACGAACCAACTAACCAACCAACCAACTAACCAACCAACCAACCAACCAACCAACCAACGGACCAACCAACCAACTAACCAACCAACCAACTAACCAACCAACCAACCAACCAACCAACCAACCAACCAACCAACCAACCAACCAACTGACCAACCAACCAACGGACCAACCAACCAACGAACCAACTAACCAACCAACCAACCAACCAACCAACGCACTTACCTTTTCTCCAGTTTCATCCAT